>CM042244.1:21659908-21682408 GCA_023566225.1 Romanogobio albipinnatus | reverse complement strand
TCTATCTATCTATCTATCTATCTATCTATCTATCTATCTATCTATCTATCTATCTATCTATCTATCTATCTATCTATCTATCTATCTATCTATCTATCTATCTATCTATCTATCTATCTATCTATCTATCTATCTGTCTATCTATCTGTCTGTCTGTCTGTCTGTCTGTCTATCTTTCTAGTTGTCTGTCTGTCTGTCTATCTATCTGTGTCTATAGATATTATAATTGTATTAATGAAACTTAAAAAAAACAATATTGACATGTTCTCAAGCAATATTCTTACAGTTATGGCATTTATAGTGGGCATAAAAAGAAGAAAAGCTTGTAAAACTGTGTAATAATAACTATTTGTTAATAATCTATAGCATAATAAGTGTTCATAGAGATCATATCATGTGTTGCCCAGCTCTACTTCAAGCATGTCACCTGACATACTTCAGTCAATCAAATATTGTGAGGATATGTAATTGCACCAGCAGCAGGTTTATCATGATGCCCTTTCCCTTTGATTGCACTCAGGCATGAGACGACACAATCTTGGTCATTTTTGGGTTTGTGTATGTTGGATATTTTGACAAATGATGCACCTTTCTGATGGAATTGTTTGTCTATACATGAAACAACCCTTTTTTCATTAATATTTTAATTCATTTTGGCCTTTATTTATTGAATCAGTTGCAGCAGCTGGAGTAAGAAAATCTGGCAAGATTAAAAAAAAATGAAATGAAATGAAATCGCAAAGAAAAAGAGGAAATTCTTTGTATAGTTCTCTTCTGAAGTAGTTTTTGTTTGTTTTAGATGGGCAAGAGCTCTTTTGTCTGAGACCTTATAACTTATCTTGAGGTTCATGAAGGTTTGGGTCAGCAGGGAACATCCAGTCAAGTCTTTAATGCCTTGTTCGCAGACAAAAGGAGTGCTTGTCTTAAAGTGTTTACTGGCAGATGGTGACCATGTGCTCACTCTTCCTGCCCAACTCCATCATCTCTACCGTGACCTCACGTTCTTATCCTCCTCCACAGGCGCAACGCTGTGGATGCGTTCCGCGTGAACGTGATCCACGCCCGTCAGCAGGTGCGCTCTCCTGTCACCAACATCGCCCGCACCAGCTTTTTCCACGTCAAACGCTCCAACATCTGGCTGGCTGCTGTCACCAAGCAGAATGTCAACGCTGCAATGGTGTTCGAGTTCCTCTACAAGATGTGTGACGTCATGACGGCCTACTTTGGGAAGATCAGTGAGGAGAATATCAAAAACAACTTTGTGCTTATCTACGAGTTGCTGGATGGTAAGGCTGGTTCAGAAACATGGGAGTCATTTCCTGACACTGTTCTCTCAGTTATATCTGATCCTCCATGTGCCTGTGTTAACCGCATTACCTCAAACCAAACTCGCCCTCCTCTAAATGGCATGCTTTCCTGGCAGTCATCCACTGTTGGCGGTAAGGTGCATCTTAAACCATGAGCTGTCCAGAAAACCTTGTTCTCCAGCTGAAAAAATAAAAGGTTACTAAATGAAACAAATAGAGACAGTCGATTTGAAACCGTTTTTGAGGCGTTGAGTGTCTCATTCCAGAGTAATGATTAATTTATGTCTTTGTATGTGTGTTTGCAGAGATCCTGGACTTTGGATACCCACAGAACTCAGAGACAGGAGCACTGAAGACTTTTATCACCCAGCAGGGCATAAAAGGCCAGGCAAGAAGAGGCCCCTTTTTACTATTACTTCTATATTTTTGATGTTCATGTGAATTACATGAATATTCAACATAATTGAATACTGCTACTATAGAACTTGTGTGGCATGATTTTTCAAGGAGAATATGAAATACCAAAAAATGCTTAAGATATTGTACTATTGTAGTATTATTTGAGCAGCAGCAGAGTATGCCAAAAGAGAGCCCTTCTATTATTTCTATTTTTAAAACACCAATGTGACATCATAATTGAGATGACCCTTTGTGGACGTCCTCAAAGTCAGGCCAGTAGTTCAGATTTCTGCTTGCCTTTTAAACATTTTTACTGTCCCCAGCGTGTACATGATACATAATTACCTTTTTTAACATAAAAGTGGGCATGGTCATTTGTAAATTCAAAGTGGAAATGAAGCAGTCAGTCAAGTTAACATTATTTAGATGGATTTCCAAATGAATATAAAAAAAATGTTTTATCTCTTTTGTAGCAAGGGCGGCGCCATCTTGCAGTACTACAAGTTGTCGTAACTTGTACACTTCCAGTATCATTCGCTTCAATATTTTTAGCTGTACAGAACAGCTTATGCTGTTTGATATTTCAAACCGGTATTTCTTATATTATTTTAATGTATTGTTGTAATTATAAACACACTGGTTTGAAGCGCAAATAATTTTACCATTTACTGCGCTTTATTTTTGTAGTTATTTGCCTATAGCAGCTAATGAACATGGAAAAAAAAATCTTACTTCCATGTTGCAAAAACTTGCTCAGTTTAGCAAGTGAAAGTTCCATCAACTGTCCTGAAATGCTCTGGTCCCGGGCCAGTGTGCCATTTTTTTTTTAGCACTGTCCGTGTTTTCTGTGTAGATTCTAATAAACCGTTTCTCTTTTTTTTCTTGCTTTACTGGACGTGTCTGACTGCAGCATCAGGTATGTGTAATTTTATTTGAAGTTTTTCTTAGATTACATTACAATACTAGTGGCCCCCAAACGTATTCAAACCACAATTTATAATAGTCTGTGACCTTCCTAAATTGTCTTTGGTGGTCCATTATTGTCCTCAGACTAAGGAGGAGCAGTCTCAGATCACCAGCCAGGTGACTGGTCAAATCGGTTGGCGTCGTGAAGGCATCAAGTACCGTCGCAACGAGCTCTTCCTGGATGTGCTGGAGAGTGTCAACCTGCTCATGTCTCCACAGGGTAAGACAGCATTAAATGAGGTCTCATGACTGTGTTTCAGTTATTGGGTGTGTCCACCAAAGCGTTTTTTTTCCAGAGGTTAGCATATTTTTCCTGTTTTTTTTGTTGTTGTTTTTTAATGGGAGCGCTGTGTTTTTTAAAAACGGCAGCAGTTTGATGAGGTGCTGAGCATCTATTTCTTAGTGAGCACTCTTGTTTTACCCAGCCATCCAATCACAGCGGAGGAGGGGCGGGACAAATACCACACCTACCAACCGCCACGTTCTGCTTGTCATAGCAAGCAAAGTGTCTCAACTGAAATAATGCTGTGCTGACGAAGCACCCACAGCTAGACATTTTTAGCAGAGCGCTTACCATTTTCAGCTGGCTAAAAACGCTTAGGCCGCGTGTCCACCAAAGCGTTTTTATCCAGCTGAAAACATCTCGTTGTGGGCACTTGAGAGCGTTTTGGCAGCGCAGCATTTTTGTTTTCAGTTGAGACTCTTTGCTTGTTATGATACAGAATATCTGCGGAAGTGTTACTAGTATCTCATTTCACAGATAGTTTGTTTCTGTATTGATTCTATATAAACATGCAGATACAATGTAAAGTATTTGCTCTGGCTCTTGTTTTAAATTATTTTGTTCTGTTATTATGCTGCTCGTTTTTATCAGTTGACGTTGTACAAGCAGAATGTTGCGGTTGGTCGGTGTTGTATTTGTCCCGCCCCTCCTCCACTGTGATTGGATGGCTAGGTGAAAAGTGACATTGATGAGCGCTGCGTTTTACTCAAAGTTGAACATTCTTCAACTCTCGGCGACCAGTAAAAAGCGCTTGAGCGTGAAATACTTTTTCAGTGCCTCGTTACACTCATGACGTTCTGAAAACGCGCTGCTCCCATTGAAAACAATTGGATACGCCAGCCAGAAGCGTGAAAAAACGCTTTGGTGGACACGCGGCCTTAGTGTCAAACCATTGACATGCTACTGTGTGTCATCCTGGCAGGTCAAGTCCTTAGCGCTCACGTCTCCGGTCGTGTGGTGATGAAGAGCTACCTGAGTGGAATGCCTGAATGCAAGTTTGGCATGAATGACAAAATCGTCATTGACAAACAGGGGAAAGGAGGAACTACTGATGATCCTGGGAAAAGGTTTCAAAGTGCTTCATGTTCATGCAGTTGTTTCGCTTGTCTGTCTCCTCTCTTTGTTTGCTTTGAAAATTGTTTGTCTTTTTGTCTGGATTTTGTGTTTCTCAATCCAGAATTTTTAAAACATGTTTCTTGATTGAAAAGTGTGTGGTTTATTTTGATTTTTGAAGATGTCTGTTTTTGTTGCGTCTCTCTTTCTCTGTGCTCCCAAAGTGAGTTAGGGGGAAGGTATTGTATCTTTTTATTTCTGTGTTCAGTTTTATGTTAGTTGTGCTGTTAATCTGTAGAAAATATGAGTGCCTCACTACCATTTGGATTTTAGCATAATAAATTGCTTAAAGGGTTAGTTCACCCAAAAATGAAAATGATGTCATTAATTTCTCACCCTCATGTCGTTTGACACCTGTAAGACCTCTGTTCATCTTCGGAACACAAATTAAGATATTTTTGTTGAAAGCTGATGGCTGAGAAAGGCCTCAGATAGGCCTCTATTGGCATTCAGTACTTTCACACTCACAATAGTTTTTGTGCGGAAAAAAAAAAATCAAAATAACTTGTTTCCCGTTTTGGCCTCTGCCGTGAACTCACGAAGCACCATGACGCATGCGCGAGAATATGCCGTAGCGCCGGCGTCCGGGAATCCATAAAATGCACACGTTAGTCCCATTTTGAGCACTATGCCGAGACCTAAAGCACGATCAATGTAGAATTCAACAGCTTAGATACAGCACGTCTTCCTCTGCTTGTAAACAAATCTCCTCCTCGCTTCTGGGTCATGTGTCCGAACGCCGGATCTGCGTAATATTCTTGCGCATGTGTCGTGGTGCTTCGTGAGTTCACGTCCGAGGCCTACACGGAAGACAAGAACTTGTGGAATAAAGTCGTTATTTAGATTTTTTTTTATGCGCACAAAATCTATTGTCGTCGCTTAGTAAAATTATTGTAGAGCCACTGTAGTGAGATGGACTTTGTAACAACGTTTTTAGTGTCTTTTATGGGTCTTGTGAGTGTTAATGTACTGAATGCCAATGGAGGCCTATCTGAGGCCTTTCTCAGCCATCAGCTTTCAACAAAAATATCTTCATTTGTGCTCCGAAGATGAACAGAGGTCTTACGGGTGTCCAACGACATGAGGGTGAGTAATTAATTACATCATTTTCATTTTTGGGTGAACTAACCCTTTAATATATTTGCCAAAATTAGCCTTTTTTTATTATCGTTTGTCTAATTTGGCCAATATTGTTAAATTCAGAGCTATTATTATTATTATCATCATTATTTTTTTCAATTCCATCCCACTACTCTTTCAGTGCCAGGTTACAGAAGAATTGAAAGATTATATTTTAAACTTTTTTTTTTCAAACAGACGAAGCAAAATATACTAACATTTAAAAATGTGCAGTCTCTTATGCTCACCAAGGATGCATTAATTTGATCAAAAATTCAGGAAAAACTAATATTGTGACCTATTAAAATAGCTGTTTTCTGTTGTAAAATATTTTAAAGTGTAATTCATTCCTGTGATGTCAAAGCTGAATTTTCAGCATCATTACTCCAGTCTTCAGTGTCATATGATCCTTCAGAAATCATTCTAATATGATGATTTAATGCTAAAGAAACATTTATCCGCGTTAAAAACTGCTGTTTTTCTTCTTCTTTTCTTTACCATGAAACCAGGACGAACAAAGTTAAAAGTGTATAATGTTACTCTTTTTCTAACATTATAAATGTCTTTACTATCACCTCGAAATAACTTAATGCATCCTTGCTGAATTTAAAATCTTACTGACCCCAAATTTTTGAATAGTAGTGTAGTTAAATATTGGTAGATAATATAGTATTGGTTAAAGGGATAGTTCACCCAAAAATGAAAATTAGCGTATGATTGACTCACCCTTAATTCATCCTAGGTGTATATGACATTCTTCTTCGGAGTTATATTAAAATGTCCTGGCTCTTCCAAGCTGGCAGTGACTGTTGCTCTGTTTTTGAAGTCCATAAAAGTGCATCTATCCATCATATAACTGCTCCACACAGCTCTGGGGGGTTAATAAAGGCCTTCTGAAGTGAATCGATGTGTTTGTGTAAGAAAAATATCCATATTTAAAACTTTATAAAGTAAAGTTCCAGCCGATCACCTTCCGTGGAAAAGTGTTGAAAGTGCCTTCTCGCAATTCAAGGCGTACGCAACGTCTGACGAGCGTACCTGGTAACGGAAGTCTTTTGAACGGCAGAGGCACTTTCAACACTTTTTCCATAAATTGAATACGGAAGGTGATCGGCCGAAACTTTACTTTATAAAGTTTTAAATATGGATATTTTTCTTACACAAACGCATCGATTCGCTTCAGAAGGCCTTTATTAACACGCCAGAGCCGCGTGGACCACGTTATTTGACGGACAGATGCTTTTTTTTTTTTATGGACTTCAAAAACAGAGCAACTATTAATGCTATTATAAAGCTTGGATTAGCCTGGACTTTTGTAATATAACTCCGATTTTATTCGTCTGAAAGAAGAATGTCATGATATATACCTAGGATGACTTGAGGGTGAGTAAATCATGGGCTAATTTTCATTTTTGGGTGAACTATCCCTTTAATAGCCATAATTAAAATTATGAATAAAACTGTGCATCCCTAGTTTTTAGAAGTAGGACATTTTGGCAGCAAGTGATTTTGATTTAATTTTGATTATATTTTGTCAGTGATAATTTCATTGTATGTACAGTTTATTCTAGTGCAGGGGTGTCTAAACTAACTCCTGGAGGGCCTGGACTGTCCTGTTCAACTCCAACCCCAATTAAACACACCTGAGCCAGCTAATCAAGGGCTGTGTCTGAAATCGCTCCCTATACCGTTAAATAGGATGCTATTTGAGGGGACAGCCATTTGTAATGGTGCCCAAAACTATAGTGGACGTTATTGAGTGCACTCATTCATCACTCAATGCATCACAATAATGAATGTACATTCAATGTACCCTCAACTGCTAAAGAATACCCATAATGCACTGTGAGAGTCGCACACCGAATTAATTCCCGCGTCTCGCCAGAAGATGGCGCCGCGTCTGAATCATCCATCCATTCATTTTCCAAACCGCTGGTCCAATGTGGGTACAGCGTAATATCATACAGGTATAAATTCCTTTTTAATTGATTATTAAATAGTTTAATTAAGATTTATACATCCTGGTTTCCATGACAGAGTTCAAGATACATCTTTTTATTACTACTGGAGCTGCCAGTTTGCTAAGTTTCAAATGATTATTAAACAGCAGGCACAACTATGCAAAAGCGGCAGCCCTTCCGGCTCACTCAGTGTCTGAATTGATTCACTCGTTTTCATCTTCATAGTGAATGAGGGTATAGGGGGCGTTTTCGAACACAGCTATGGTCTTCCTAGGCATACTAGAAACTTCCAGGCAGATGTGTTTAGAGCTAAATTATGCAGGACAGTGGTCCTCCAGGAGCTGGTTTGGACACCCCTGCTCTAGTATTTGCTCTTTTTGCCAAATATCTTAATGTTGTATTATATCAAACTCTTACCGTCTTGGTTTCTCCACCAGTGGGAAGCAGTCCATAGCCATCGACGACTGCACTTTCCATCAGTGTGTACGTCTCAGCAAGTTCGACTCTGAGCGCAGCATCAGCTTCATCCCTCCTGATGGGGAATATGAGCTCATGAGGTTAGTTCCGCTTCAGTCTTCACACTGCACAATCTGATTCTGTCTTAACACATCCTCGTACGGTGTGTGCAGGTATCGCACCACTAAGGACATAATTCTGCCCTTCCGGGTCATTCCACTGGTCCGAGAGGTTGGACGCACAAAGCTGGAGGTCAAAGTTGTCATCAAATCTAATTTCAAGCCCTCACTCCTGGCACAGAAGATAGAGGTGAGTTAAAAGAGACTTAAAATTACATTTCCACAGGCCTGAGACAGAACATTTTAGTTTGTTAAAGAGTTTGTCAAATGATGTGTATGGTGAATGTTTTGAACAGGTGCGTATTCCAACACCTCTGAACACTAGTGGAGTGCAGGTGATCTGTATGAAAGGAAAAGCCAAATACAAGGCCAGTGAGAACGCCATTGTGTGGAAGTGAGTGTCACCGTCTTCACATTTCTCTGTTTGGTGCTTGTGTGTGTATATACTCATGTCATCCTGTCCATCTCTCTGCTCAGGATCAAACGCATGGCAGGAATGAAGGAGTCTCAGATCAGTGCTGAGATTGAGCTGCTGCCCACTAATGATAAGAAGAAGTGGGCCCGTCCACCCATTTCCATGAACTTTGAGGTTAGTGTTGAATGGTAAAAGTAAAGTTTAAATCTTTTTTTCTTTCTTTCTTTCAGAGAGTCAGCGAAAGTAGGTTCTTAAACTTCAGAATATTTTTTTATTTTATGTTAATTTTATATGAGGTTCGTTGTGCTTTTAAATTGTTTTAATTTATTAAACAGCCAATTAAAATGTGGACATTTGGATACAGTTTAAAATCAAATTGCATGGCTTAATTTATCAATAAATATAGACGTTTAAAAAGTTGTCAACTAAAACAAAATCTATTTACTAACTTGTATGTCTCATAAATAAAAAATTGCTTATTTTTTTTGTCAATAAGTAACAGGGTTGAATGAAATTCACAATTGATTTTTGAATACCTTGAATAAGGTTTGCGGTGCTTTAACTAGTATAACTAAAATCTGGACAGTTTAAACCCTTTTATTCGTGTGATTTAATTTAGTAATAAATATAAAATTTGATTTAACTAAAACCATCTTTATTAACTTATATTTCTCATGTATGAAATAAAATATTAGCATTATTATTTTGTTTATTTTTTTTTATCAATATGCTGAGTAACCAGGTTGAATGAATTGACATTTTAATATTTTTGAGCTTTGCTGTGCTTTAATTGTTAACTTAACTTTTAACTAAAATTTGGATGTAGTTTGGATAGTTTAAAACCTTGATTTGCATTTTAATTTAGCTATAAATATAAATAGCTTAATTTTTAAAATATATCTATTTACCTACTTATTTTTAATAAATAAAACAAAACAGGGTAACACTTTACAATAAAGTCCTTTTAGTTCACATTTAATTATCACATTAACTGCATTAACTAGCATCAATCAATACATTTACAGTATGTATTATTTTTTTAAATAAAAATACAACAGTTCATTATTTCATGTTAGCATAGGTAAATTAAATAATATAAAAAATTTATTTATTTCAATTTTTATTTATATATTTATTTCAGCAAATGTTGAAATGAACATGAATTAAATAAATGCTTTAGAAGTGTTAACTAGCGTAGGTAACTAATGGAACCTTATTGTAAAGTGTTACCTAAAATATTAAATTGGTCTTTTTAGTAAGTAATAATAACTGTTGAATAAATTGATATTTGAATATCAGTCACCTTTTTTGGGGAGGCAAGTACAAACATTAGTAATTAATGTTAGTAGTTAAACTAGATATTTTTCATATTTTCATGTATTTATATTCTTACATTTTATGCAAGGTAATAGTTGTATCTGACATGTATCCAGTTGTCAACAACTTGTACCCACTTCGTGGCACACATTTCTATTGCATTTCATCCGTTGTTTTCCTTTTTGTCTCAGGTTCCGTTTGCACCCTCGGGGTTGAAGGTGCGTTACCTGAAGGTGTTCGAATCGAAACTGAACTACAGTGACCACGACGTGATTAAATGGGTGCGATACATTGGACGCAGTGGAATCTACGAGACGCGCTGCTAATGAGCTGCTGAGCAGAGGGACCAGCTTTTACTGTCCTATAAATATACTATGTTTCCCTCCTTCCCTCTCCTCAAGATTTGTGGATGAATTAAAAAGGCTAAATTACAAAAATATGCAAAATGTGAAACGTAGTAACCTGTATGTGTTTGTATGAGTGCTGTAATGAACAGATCCAATGGAGAGCAGTGAGTGGTCTACTTTAAAGCCTGTGCAGTTAATGTCTGTCTTTCAAAACCCAGCTTCCTGATTCGCTGTAGTCGGTCTTACGGTCCATTTTGTCGTTGGTTATTCTCCCATTGGTCATACTCTCAATATCGTATCAATATCTCTCTGTGACTGTTTAGTTCGGTATAAATATATAGTGGGAAAAAACAACAACATTGTGTCCTGTGTATTTGCTGTTTCATTTTTCTTCAATTCAGTATAAATCACATGACTATATATATTTCACAGTTGTCATGACGAATAAGGAACACTGTCTGCAAAAGTAAATGTTACATCTTGGGTTTAAAATAGATGGCAGAAAAAACAACACACTTTTACATTAGACGCCATTTATTTGTCTTCCTGTCTGTGTTATCCTGTACATTCAAAGGCTGACAGGATAAGGGAAGGCAAAGTTAATAAAATAATCTCCTAGATTCACTTCATTTATGCAAATGAGGAAAAAAACCGAGGTGGGAAAACAGACATTACCATGAAAGTGAGGCATCAACTAACTGAACGAAAAATAATTAAATTCTGAAATCAGTGCAAGTCTGGACAGCAGTTTGATGATCCTCTGTCTCTTGTCAAATTTTGAAATGAGACCATTTTTTTTTAGATATAATCACTGGTGGTACAATCTCAATTTAAACACCGTCTAAAACTGACCATTGCATATCCATACATGTACATAAAAAAACAAAGTGATTTAAAGTTAAGGATAAGAGTTAAATACAAGTTAAGCTCAAGATGTCATGCTGTCATTCACAGAACATTTTGTCCCTCAACTGGTTAAAAAAAGAAAAAAGTCCCACACATGACCGTGTCAGGGCCGTGAATTCATTTGTTCCAACGACTTACTGATACGGCATCATGTTTTACTAATTCACAAATTGTGGCCACTGAAATGTACTAAAATGAGAGAACACATTTTTAATTTGTGTCCACTTTATATATTTTTTGTCATGTGCAGGACAGACAATTACACATTTAAAACAATGATTGCTTCATAGCCTTCCATTGTGTGTGTAACGTTGCTTTTTTTATATACCGAGGCCAAATTATTTTCTATCATCTGTTGAGTTTAGGTTGTATTTAACCCAGAATATTCCTTTTAAGTGGTTTCATTTCTCAATTAATTATCCACAGCTCAGTTGACCTCATAATGTGCACAACAAATTTTGCAGAACCTAATTATGCAATTACCAAGTTTGAGCCCAAAGCTCATCTAAACTGAACGTGGAAAACTAGCCCTTTACTCTTAGTTTTAGAACAATCACAGTGACAGATAAACAGGGCATTATGCAGTGCCAAAATTAAGTTAAGCATCTATTTTTCAAAAAAAGTGTTCAAATTTGGAAACATGACCTGTACTAAAGCATGAAACACCAAATTCAAGTAGATGAGCCGAGCATAGGGAGCCCAACTACGGTTACGTTGATTGTACAGTTACTTTTATGCATTGATGGTACAGACACTACCTTGTTTTCCCCCACAGTCATGCTTGAGGTGCCTTTGGTAATATTGGCGTATTTTAGCTTTTCAACACATTTCAGAACTTTTAACCATTACAACACTGATTATGTGCCTTGTGATATGGACAGATAACAATTTTCTTTTTTTCTTTTTTTGCTCTTGTATAGATAATTGCATTTATCTTACAGGAAAGAGTTGCAGTGTTTCCGACGTTACAAGCCAATCTCGTCCATTCCAAGAGACATGACCTATGAGATGTCTAACATTTATATATTATGATAAGAACGTTAAAATAATTAAAAAGGAAACGCATTAATACCATGTGCACTCATTCTAAAACAATCCTGCGTGATTCAAAACAAGATGCTGAAGTTTGAATACTCGCATCCCATCGCTGACAACGATTCTTAAAACCTCCACAAGTTTGAACTGACCCAACAATCACTACGTTTTAAATGTCGCTCCATTTTAAACCTTCATATCTGTTAATAATACGGAGAGCGAAACTGATGGATTGCTCAAGGATTGCTTTGTTTCTGAGGTTTCGATTGCCAGTATTGGAAGACAGATGCGTGGTGTGCTGGGTCACTCTAATCTTCATCGTCCTCCTCATCTTCGCTGATGGCCTGTCTGCGGGCGGCGTAGGTGTAGCCAGACAGGGCACTGCTGTGATGCGAGGAGGGGGAGGAGGACGGGGAGGTCTTGTTGAAGAAGGGCAGACGGAAGGTTGGAGAAGGGGAACGCTCACGTGTGGGACTGCTGCTGGGACTCTGCCTCGGACTGATGGCCTGAAGCATTCGACCTTTCCCTTCCTTAAGCATGTGCTTCTGTTAGAGAGAAAGACCAACAAATAGCCAATAAGAGACCTTGGGTGGAGCCATGGATATTTGTGATGAAACTGATCCCCATGGAGAACACAATGGCTTCTCCGCTCATATATTCATTACTTTAAACCAGTCAATCTTAACCAGGGGGCTGCAAGAGGTCTATTATTTTAAGGTTTAAAATGAGCTAAAACCGCTAAAAAATTAAGATGCAAGCAAAGTGAAATCATTATATACACACACACGGGCAAAAAAGTATTTAGTCAGCCACCAACTGTGCAAGTTCTCCCACTTAAAAAGATGAGAGAGGCCTGTAATTTTCATCATAGGTACACTTCAACTGTGAGAGACAGAATGAGAAAAAAAATCCAGAAAATCACTTGTCTGATTTTTAAAGAATTTATTTGCAAATTATGGTGGAAAATAAGTATTTGGTCAATAACAAAAGTTAATCTCAATACTTTGTTATATACCCTTTGTTCACGAATAACAGAGGTCAAACGTTTTCTGTAAGTCTCCACAAGGTTTTTACACACTGTTGCTGGTAGTTCCTCCATGCAGATCTCCTCTAGAACACGGATTTTCAACTCCCTCCAAAGATTTTCTAAGGGGTTGAGATCTGGAGACTGGCTAGGCCACTTCAGGACCTTGAAATGCTTCTTACGAAGCCACTTCTTCGTGGCCCGGGCGATGTGTTTGGGATCATTGTCATGCTGAAAGACCCAGCCACGTTTCATCTTCAATGCCCTTGCTGATGGAAGGAGGTTTTTACTCAAAATCTCACGATACATGGCCCCATTCATTCCTTCCTTTACACAGATCAGTCGTCCTGGTCCCTTTGCAGAAAAACAGCCCCAAAGCATGATGTTTCCACCGTTCCACATGTTTCTACATGCTTCACAGTAGGTATGGTGTTCTTTGGATGCAACTCAGCATTCTTTCTCCTCCAAACACGACAAGTTGAGTTTTTACCAAAAAGTTTAACCAGTTATTTTGGTTTCATCTGACCATATGACATTCTCCCAATCCTCTTCTGGATCATCTAAATGCTCTCTAGCAAACCTCAGACGGGCCCGGACATGTACTGGCCTAAGCAGGGGGACACGTCTGGCACTGCAGGATTTGAGTCCCTGGTGGCGTAGTGTGTTACTGATGGTAGCCTTTGTTACTTTGGTCCCAGCTCTCTGCAGGTCATTCACTAGGCCCCCCCGTGTGGTTCTGGGATTTTTGTTCACCTTTCTTGTGATCATTTTGAGCCCACGGGGTGAGATCTTGCGTGGAGCCCCAGATCGAGGGAGATTATCAGTGGTCTTGTATGTCTTCCATTTTCTAATAATTGCTCCCACAGTTGATTTCTTCACACCAAGCTGCTTACCTATTGCAGATTCAGTCTTCCCAGCCTGGTGCAGGTCTACAATTTTGTTTCTGGTGTCCTTTGACAGCTCTTTGGTCTTGGCCATAGTGGAGTTTGGAGTCTGACTGTTTGAGGGTGTGGACAGGTGTCTTTTATACTGATAACAAGTTCAAACAGGTGCCATTAATACAGATAACAAGTGTAGGTGACCAAATACTTATTTTCCCCCATAATTTGCAAATAAATTCTTTAAAAATCAGACAATGAGACTTTCTTGATTTTTTTTTCTCATTCTGTTTCTCATAGTTGGAAGTCATATAGTCATATATATAGGGCATCCCCGTCGAAACGGTTCTTATTCTCGCTTGCATACGTTTACACTATAAAATCTGGTGAAATACAATACTCTTTTTTTTTTTTTTACAATTATTTTATAGCCTAGCCATTTTTAATAGGATGCAGAGATGAATAGGAACCCAACCGTGTTATACTTAATAAATATATTTGCTTCTTAGTGTTCCCTGCAACTGAGCGCACAACTGCACAATCTTATATGAAAGAAGCGCATGCCTGAGCTTGCATTTTGGGTGAAGTTGCATTGGTTTGACATTGTGGAAAATAGAATCAAAATATATTAGCCTTTTTATCCATTAGGGATGTGACGTGAGAAAAGGCACGTTCAGTTTTTAATTGCAGTTCATCTGTTCTCTAACTGAACAAAATTATTTTTACTACTATAATATATCAAAACTGAGACGTAACAGACCTATGTGTTTTGCATCACTACTAGTGCAGTGTCCGTTCTCGGAGCATATAAGCTCTGCCCACGTGAGGCGCGCCGCTTCTCGAGATCCCTGCTTTTATTAGAGAGAAGAATATGTTCAGCCCCTTGCCTCCGAAGCTTCGAATATTCGATGTTAATTACTACCGAAGCTTCGAAGCTCAAAAAATGGTATTCGGACCAGCCCTAGTATTCGGTTGCATTGTCATTATTTGCAGCATGTTTCTGTGTTTTTTTCTATTTGCATTCATTTTATTCAGTTGCAGCACATTCTCTCTGGACCATCGTACTAATCTTTTTCCATCAGGGATGAACATCTTCTGATGTCCTTTTTGAGGTTAGTTGGAACTATCAGGGTTTTTTTTATAAGCTGCCTTATCAAACCGAAGTTAGATCAGTGGAGATTCAAGACTAGCTATGTTTCCATCCAAAGTTGCGAATTTAACTTGTGCTCAAAATTGGAATATGCTAAAAACATTTGCGAATAAAGCACATTCCATCCCATGTGTTCAAGAGAACGTCACTCTCTGTGAAACTGGCACAAAATATCTGTAATAAAAATGGAAGTGGCTGCAATCAGGAAAACCAATGTGGCTCTTTTTTCCTACATAATAAATAACTGCGCAGATGAAACACAATAAATGCGGTCACGTTCAGATGCTGGTGTTTGGGAACGCAATCATGCGAGACATTTCTGGAAGGTCATTATACCAGATCATTCTGATGATGGACTTTGGCTCAGACATTTCAGAACGATCAAACCAACATTTGAGATGCTATGCAATGAAACTGATCCGCTGGTTAGTCTAGTTATCCAATCACATCCTATGTTGAGGCAAAGTCACATGAGTTTTTTGTTGCGCATTGAGGGATTAATTCAGTAAATATGCTTCCATCATATGTTTATGTCTGCATTATTTGGTTTATCCACCTCAATTGACCACATAAGTTTTTATATGCTATTTTTAGAATTTATGGCTTTTAATCTTGGCTCTTCCATCCAGTGTTTTTTATGCAATATCCCAAAATGCACATAAAATACATAGCTACTGATAACATAACTACTGATAAAAATATTTGGAAAGATGCATGACAATTGTATCACCAAATCTCTGCATAAGCTATTGGTGCTTGGACACAAACAATTGCCACATGCAGCTATATTTCTAATTAAAATACACTATTTTACCTAAAATATGTATTTTTATGCTTCAAAGAATATTGCATCATTAGCATAACAACATGCTAACATCAAACTTGTGTCCCTTGTGTGCTTTATGTCAGTAGTGCTATTTTAAGTGGCTTGCCTATGTAGAGTGTTCCAACTCCGATATGAAGATTGGATGCTGACTTCGAAGTTTTGGGACACAGCTATTTTTTAAGAGATACTCACCAATGCTCCCTCCGGTCCGAACATCTGCAGGAAGTTGCCGATGAACTCGCGGGACTTCTCTTCCCATTTCTGGATCAGGTCGATGCTCTTCTCCTCTACCTTCTGCACAAACTCTTTACTCTTCTCCTCCACGTCCTTCACCTTCTTCTTCACCTTGTCCACTCGCTCCTGAAGGTTGTACTTCTTTTCCTGAGTGTCGGAAATAACTCGTTATTATAAAAAGCGTTCAGTTTTTGGAATAGAATTATTTACATTATCTCCTAAGGTGGAGAGTCACTGCTTTAAATGGATAGTTCACCCAAAATGTTTATTTCTGTCAGCATTTATTCTTTCTTTTGTGAAACACAAAGATACAAGCAGTGTTGGGGGTAACGCATTACAACTAACTTGAGTTACGTAATATTACTTTTTCCAGGTAACTAGTAAAGTAACACATTACTTTTGAAATTTACAACAAAATATCTGAGTTACTTTTTCACATTAATTTGACTGACAGCTCTCCTGCCCCCATGTTGAGAAAAATAAGTGCAGAGGCGTTGTGTGTAAACATGATGGTTATTGTAGTTCCAGACTAAATGTGAGCATTTATTTTTCTCACTTGCACAATAAAGATTCTGTACTCCTCAAAATGATTAAAATCAGTCAAATGCAAAATCAGAATACTATGCAAACCTCCAATAATTAAATGTTAAATAAAACAACTATTTTTATGCATAATCTACCTTTATATATTTAATTTACTAATGTCTTGCTGCTGACCTTTGATGATGAAAATTACTAGATTGTTTGTTTTTATTGGTAAAACCTTTTTCTCCTGCATCCTATTCTACCATTATCCTGAATGGCAGCACAGCAGAGCTGCGCCCTCTACTGTTCATGCGTGAATTTGTATTTTTTTGCATTATTATTTCAATTTTGGTATGAAGAGGTCTTAACCGTTGCACAAAAATATAACTTTTTGTTATAAACAAAAACAAAATCAAGCCCAGCCCAGGTGAGAGAAAGTAACGCAAAAATAACATAACGCATTACTTTTCTTAAAAAGTAACTAAGTAACTCAATTAGTTACTTTTTAAGGGAGTAACGCAATATTGTAATGCATTACTTTTCAAAGTAACTTTCCCCAACACTGGATATATTTAAGAATATATTTAATAACGCCATGGTTCAAACAACATTGGACCCCATTGACTTTCATTGTATGGACAAAAAAAAAAAAAAAAAAAACAGCAGGAAGCTGTAGAGTAGATTGACTAAGCAAATCTAATTTCTGGCATCTAGTCTTGATCTTGAGATGAAACTCTACCAGGAAACAAACACATATGATGAAAGAGTGCTCACATTGATGAAGCTGACATTAAGCTCTTTCGCCGTGTAGCCGCGTTGTAAATTCCGTCTGACGTACACGTCATAATCTCGAACAATGCGTGTGATGATGTCAGAGGTGGAAATGCCCTCTGTGCGTTGGGTTGGTGCAAACATTCCTGTGGAAGCCCAAAATAAAAAGAAACCGTTTTAAAGATTAAAATACTATTGTAAGTAGCTTTGGATAGAAGCTAAATGGCCTCATACTTAATGTGGCAAATTCTTTATTGGCTAAAGTTCATATTCTGAAATTTTTAGATGCAGAGATTTATTTGTACATCAAAAACACAAAAGGTATGGAAGCTTGTTTCTTGGCTTTTTTTTTTCTGGCAAATTTGAGTTTATTTTCTGCAATCCAGGCTTTTTTCCTCACATTTGCCATTTTATATCTCACAATTCTGAATTTATTTCTTGCAGTTCTGACCTTTTTTCCCCTCACAATTCTGACTTTTTTTGCGAGATTACATCTTGTAATTCTGACTTTTTCTAGTATTTCTAAAAAATTTCAAGCAATTGGCATTTTTTCTCACAATTGCGAGTTTATATCTCGCAATTCTGAATTTATATCTCGCAATTCTGACTTTTTTCCCCCCTCACAATTCTGACTTTTTTCCCATCGTAATTCTGAATTCCCCCCTCTCGCAATTCTGACTTTTTTTCCTCGTAATTGCGAGATTATATCTTGTAATTCTGACTTTTTCTAGCAATTCTAAACATTTTCAACCAATTCTGCATTTGTTCTCACTTGCGAATTTATATCTCGCAATTCTCACCTTTTTTCCCCCTCACAATTCTTACTTTTTCCCATTGCAATTCGGACTTTTCTCTTGCTATTGTGAGTTTATACTCCCAAATCTTACTTTTTTCCCTTGAAATTCTGACTTTTTTTCCTCGCAATTGAGTTTATATCATGCACATTTGAGAAAAAAAGGTTTTTATTTTTTTATTCAGTTGCAGAAACAAGCTTTCATAGCAGTTTCTGAAGCTGTTATACTTGCCTGCTTCTTTGATGTGCTTGTAAACATCATCACTGTCAGCTGAGGAATATGGGATATCATCATGGGCCACAAAGTCAATCTGAGGTATCAAAAGACACAGTCTTTCATTAAAAAAGGGCACAAATAAGTGGCTCACCACTTGGTTACCATTTTACTTTCATCCTCCAGTCCAACACAATACTATGGAACATATGGAAGTATATAACACGGCTTTAAGTGTCGTATTATACTACTGCTCGGTTCTCTCTCATCTTACCCGATGCTTGGTGAGGAACTCGGGTGTGAGAGTCCATGGAGCATTCCGGACCACCTCGTCCACATAGCGACAGTGACTAATCGCGTCATAGCGTTCATCCTCATTCATGACAGTGAAGCCCTTTAACTTGTGTGTGAGGTCATCACTACACACTGCAGAGAGGTGGGAAAGGCGCTAAATACAGCACTGACATTAAGAAGGACTCTTTGTTCTTTGTTTAGAATGATAAACACTCCAAATACTGAACCCCAGGAATACTTACCACCTACAATAAGGTGAGTGTTTGGAAAAAGGCATTTAGCCTGCATGAGAGCACGGGCATGTCCTGAGTGGAACATGTCGAAGATACCATCAGCGTACACCCGTACAGGCCTGTTGGCTAAAAAAAAAGAAAAGAAAAAAAAAAAGAACGTCAGCTTTCATGTTGTCAAGGGAACTACTTCATTTAGACACCTCTTACATGTCAGTAGTCTAATGGTTAAATGAGAAGACGTTTTAACTCTGTACACTACCGTTTAAAAATTGGAAATCGATTTTTTTTTATAAGAATTAATACTATTATTCAGAAAGGAGGAATATATTAAATTGAGCAAAAGTGATAGTAAATAAATGTATAATGTTACAAAAGATTTCCATTAAAATAAATGCTGTTCTTTTTAACTTTCTATTCATCAAATAATCCCCCAAAAAATGTATTACGGTTTCCACAGAAATATTAAGCAGGAAACTGTTTTCAACATTGATAATATTGAGAAATGTTTCACGAGCATCAAATCATCATATTAGAATGATTTCTGAAGGATCATGTGACACTGAAGACTGGAGTAATGATGCTGATTCAGCTTTACCACAGGAATACATTTCATTGTAAAATATTTTGCAATAGAAAACAGCTATTTTAATAGTTCATAATATTACTGTTTTTCTTGATTAAAAAAAAAAAAAAAAAAAAAAAAAACGAATGAATGCAGCATTTTTAAATCTTTCCGACACCAAACTTTTGAACTACAGTGTATTTTAAAATATAGACATTTTGTAAACAGATGCAACATTTCTTCCAAAACATTGAATTTAAAATATCTTTTGGCATCCGCATATTGACTTCATTTAGGGGTCCACTTAATATTGACATCACATTGGTTACTGGCCGATATCGGCAAATTTTTGTAAAGCAGTATCGATTTGTAAAAATAATGCATGGCTTAATTCTTTGGTTTGGTTTGTGTTATTTAACCCAGTGTCAGAATGATTCTTCCAACAGGACAATGACCCTAGAAAGAACAATGACAAAAACCTGGAATTGTTGATAAAACACTACACTATTCTGCAGTAACAGGTCCAGATGTGTACTCAACTAACCAGCAATAGCTATTTCTGAAAGCAATAATGGAAAAAGAAAAGTGGGGCAAAATTCCATTAGAGGTGAAGAAATGTCATGAACTTTTCAACAGGCACTTAATTACAGTTAGGCAGCGGCTATTTGCACTAAGTGCAAATAGCAACTAGATTCTATTTATAAAAGTGAAAATAGCATATTTCCTGAGCGATAATTGCTATTTACACTAATTGAAATAGCTGTAGATGCTATTTACTAAGTGAAATAGCATACTAAGTGAAAATAGTGATATATATTCTATTTACAAAATATAAAAGTAGCAGTTCTTTGCAATATGTGTAAATAGTAATTACATGCAATGTATACTTTATTTTGACAGATACATAATATTTGCACCTCAGTATTGTTGTACATTAACAAGATGCAATAATAACAGAGTGTAAATTATTATATTTATTACAATTATTAAATGGATGCTGCCTTAATCGGACAATTAAAGTCCCTGTAAAGGCAATTCTGAGATTTGTTTCTAAACACATTATAAATGTTAGAAATGTATTGCTGAAACACATTACAAAGACTGTGAGCTATGAAGTACTGAATTCAGAAGTTAGACCGTTAAACAGTTTTTCACCGTTGCTGTGTTCAGGATTTTCTGGGCGGGGCTAAAACGGTGGCTCGATGACGCACCGAGCCTGACTCCTCCCCTAACACGATCATAACTAGAGCACATTCGCATCAGTTCGATCGCGAGTTACTGTTAGTACTGTTAGTTACTATAGTCAACAACTTGCATAACAGCTTACAAAACAAAAACGATGAAGAGGTGGATTAATTTTGTGAACAGCACCCTTGATGGAGAGAGCTGAGGATCATCACGACACCTACCTCTGCAGTGACTTTACACCGGATCGTTTTACAAACTTTCACCGGAGACAACTGGGATTCACTGATAATCCGCTGCAGAACCGACTATCCCCCGCCCAGGCCGTCATCCTCCCGTCCCACCGACATCTGGTGCGTCGTGATCATAGACGCTCATGATCAGTGAGTGTTGTCTTGTGTGCTATTGCCGCTTTCCCGCGAGTGGGCGTGGTTTCGGTGCCGACAGCGGACACACCCCCAGCGTTTGAGAGCAGAGAATGCTGCTCATTTTTTCAGGTTTTAGATAAGCTATTTTATGTACTTCCCGGATTTTTTTATGATTCAAATTTGGCTGGGTGGTTAATAACACATTTATCTGTGGTGTGAGAAACTCAGAACACATGTTTAGTTTTGACTTTACAGGGACTTTAAAGCCCTCCCTACACATACCCCTAACCCTACCCAATAAATTATTTTGTTATTATTATTAAACATTTCGTTAGGCACTTTATTTCCAAGTGAAATACAGAACATATATAGAACATTTTCTTAATTTTTATTGAAAGTAAATGCCTTTCCGCTGTGATACGTGATAGGAAAAGGGATAAGAGCGAGCTCTGAAAAAGGTGGATTTGAACCCTGGTCGATTGCGTCAAAACTAAGATCCTTAAGCCTTACTGACTGCACAACTGACATTGAAATACGCACATTTTTTAAAAACTTGTTTGGCCCGACCAGGCATTGTTAGGCGGAGCTAGTGCAAATAGCACTTGCCAACAAGGCACACTATTTGCACTTGGTGTGAATAGACACTCTGTTACAGTTATGTCATCCAAAGGTTGTAGTAGCCAATATTAAGAGTTCTCTACAGATGGTAGATATCTTACGTGGAGTGCCTCTGCGAGCTTCCTCCATGGTGACGCGCTGATATGACTTATCTTCCATTGACTCGAGCTGATCTGCATATGGAGCCGGATATTTCAGACCCTGGGGGGCAAGAAGCACCACAGTCATCGGTCTCAAATACCATCTCTCATCTGTACTCACGCATAACCGTTACCGAACTCACCACTGTGCATCGTTTTAACTTCTGGGGTTTCTCGCCCTCTTCTGCCTCTCCATTTGAACCGTCTCTCTTTCTCTTCCTGGACAATCGTGCTGAACCATGGGCCTCCATTCAGGCTCTATGAAATGTTACGGAGAAAACAACAGGAATGATGCTAATAATTAGAAGGCATTTAGTTGAACACAATCTGGGAAGTTCCTAAGAAAAATACAGAAGTCAATAGCAGTAGAACCCCATCTGTTGGAAAGAGTATTTCGTAACACAGAGTTGCAGAACAGATTAAATATATGACTGTGTCAGGAAAGTTGGCTGTAGTGCAAAATATTCGGCCATGTTGAAGATAAATGTCCAGATGTCTTTCTGATATTCCCAGGAAAGGCTAAAGGGGTGAATCAAATGAAACCTGCCAAGAAGTGCCAAGTCCAATATTTGTGGATATAATGACAAATAATATACTGTACGAAGAAAATATAGCCTATTTTATAAGTAAATAATTTACTAAGTGGATCTATCACCTCTATTAGTAATGAACTATATAAAAATGTGAAGTATTTTTACATAATGACAGTATCAGTTGCTCTGATGTTTTTGTTTTAATTTTAATATTTGTAATATTTTTCAGTATTTACATTTTATTCAGACCTTTTTCCATTTAAAAAAAAAAAATGAATTACTGTGTAGCGACAGAATGTTTTTTTGTCATTACCGAATCACATTAATGGCAATGAGATTTTTTTGTTGCAGTACTGAGAATTTTGGAAAGGAAACATGCTTTATTGTAATTAAAATGTCACAATGCAAA
>CM042244.1:18907409-18977208 GCA_023566225.1 Romanogobio albipinnatus | reverse complement strand
TATCTATCTATCTATCTATCTATCTATCTATCTATCTATCTATCTATCTATCTATCTATCTATCTATCTATCTATCTATCTATCTATGCCCACCACCACCCCCTTCACTTGGAAGGGACACTTTCTATCTATCTATCTATCTATCTATCTATCTATCTATCTATCTATCTATCTATCTATCTATCTATCTATCTATCTATCTATCTATCTATCTATCTATCTATCTATCTATCTATCTATCTATCTATCTATCTATCTATCTATAACAATTTGTGATTGTGAATGTTAAACAAAATGACAAAATACAAAAAAAGCATAACAATCAGCAATCAATCAATGTCTACAACATAACAAATGAGACAAATTATCTGCACAAGTAAAACATCGCTTCAGAAGGCCTTTATTAACCCCCCGGAGCCGTGTGGAGCAGTTATATGATGGATACATGCTGCACTATCTATCTATCTATCTATCTATCTATCTATCTATCTATCTATCTATCTATCTATCTATCTATCTATCTATCTATCTATCTATCTATCTATCTATCTATCTATCTATCTATCTATCTATCTATCTATCTATCTATCTATCTATGCCCACCACCACCCCCTTCACTGGAAGGACACTTTCTATCTATCTATCTATCTATCTATCTATCTATCTATCTATCTATCTATCTATCTATCTATCTATCTATCTATCTATCTATCTATCTATCTATCTATCTATCTATCTATCTATCTATCTATCTATAACAATCTGTGATTGTGAATGTTAAACAAAATGACAAAATACAAAAAAAGCATAACAATCAGCAATCAATCAATGTCTACAACATAACAAATGAGACAAATTATCTGCACAAGTAAAACATCGCTTCAGAAGGCCTTTATTAACCCCCGGAGCCGTGTGGAGCAGTTATATGATGGATACATGCTGCACTATCTATCTATCTATCTATCTATCTATCTATCTATCTATCTATCTATCTATCTATCTATCTATCTATCTATCTATCTATCTATCTATCTATCTATCTATCTATCTATCTATCTATCTATAACAATTTGTGATTGTGAATGTTAAACAAAATGACAAAATACAAAAAAAGCATAACAATCAGCCAATCAATCAATGTCTACAAACATAACAAATGAGACGAAATTATCTGCACAAGTAAAACATCGCTTCAGAAGGCCTTTATTAACCCCCCGGAGCCGTGTGGAGCAGTTATATGATGGATACATGCTGCACTATCTATCTATCTATCTATCTATCTATCTATCTATCTATCTATCTATCTATCTATCTATCTATCTATCTATCTATCTATCTATCTATCTATCTATCTATCTATCTATCTATCTATCTATCTATCTATCTATCTATCTATCTATGCCCACCACCACCCCCTTCACTTGGAAGGACACTTTCTATCTATCTATCTATCTATCTATCTATCTATCTATCTATCTATCTATCTATCTATCTATCTATCTATCTATCTATCTATCTATCTATCTATCTATCTATCTATCTATCTATCTATCTATCTATCTATCTATAACAATCTGTGATTGTGAATGTTAAACAAAATGACAAAATACAAAAAAAGCATAACAATCAGCAATCAATCAATGTCTACAACATAACAAATGAGACAAATTATCTGCACAAGTAAAACATCGCTTCAGAAGGCCTTTATTAACCCCCCGGAGCCGTGTGGAGCAGTTATATGATGGATACATGCTGCACTATCTATCTATCTATCTATCTATCTATCTATCTATCTATCTATCTATCTATCTATCTATCTATCTATCTATCTATCTATCTATCTATCTATCTATCTATCTATCTATCTATCTATAACAATTTGTGATTGTGAATGTTAAACAAAATGACAAAATACAAAAAAAGCATAACAATCAGCAATCAATCAATGTCTACAACATAACAAATGAGACAAATTATCTGCACAAGTAAAACATCGCTTCAGAAGGCCTTTATTAACCCCCCGAGCCGTGTGGAGCAGTTATATGATGGATACATGCTGCACTATCTATCTATCTATCTATCTATCTATCTATCTATCTATCTATCTATCTATCTATCTATCTATCTATCTATCTATCTATCTATCTATCTATCTATCTATCTATCTATCTATGCCCACCACCACCCCCTTCACTTGGAAGGACACTTTCTATCTATCTATCTATCTATCTATCTATCTATCTATCTATCTATCTATCTATCTATCTATCTATCTATCTATCTATCTATCTATCTATCTATCTATCTATCTATCTATCTATCTATCTATCTATCTATCTATAACAATCTGTGATTGTGAATGTTAAACAAAATGACAAAATACAAAAAAAGCATAACAATCAGCAATCAATCAATGTCTACAACATAACAAATGAGACAAATTATCTGCACAAGTAAAACATCGCTTCAGAAGGCCTTTATTAACCCCCCGGAGCCGTGTGGAGCAGTTATATGATGGATACATGCTGCACTATCTATCTATCTATCTATCTATCTATCTATCTATCTATCTATCTATCTATCTATCTATCTATCTATCTATCTATCTATCTATCTATCTATCTATCTATCTATGCCCACCACCACCCCCTTCACTTGGAAGGACACTTTCTATCTATCTATCTATCTATCTATCTATCTATCTATCTATCTATCTATCTATCTATCTATCTATCTATCTATCTATCTATCTATCTATCTATCTATCTATCTATAACAATTTGTGATTGTGAATGTTAAACAAAATGACAAAATACAAAAAAAGCATAACAATCAGCAATCAATCAATGTCTACAACATAACAAATGAGACAAATTATCTGCACAAGTAAAACATCGCTTCAGAAGGCCTTTATTAACCCCCCGGAGCCGTGTGGAGCAGTTATATGATGGATACATGCTGCACTATCTATCTATCTATCTATCTATCTATCTATCTATCTATCTATCTATCTATCTATCTATCTATCTATCTATCTATCTATCTATCTATCTATCTATCTATCTATGCCCACCACCACCCCCTTCACTTGGAAGGACACTTTCTATCTATCTATCTATCTATCTATCTATCTATCTATCTATCTATCTATCTATCTATCTATCTATCTATCTATCTATCTATCTATCTATCTATCTATCTATCTATCTATCTATCTATCTATCTATCTATCTATCTATCTATCTATCTATCTATGCCCACCACCACCCCCTTCACTTGGAAGGACACTTTCTATCTATCTATCTATCTATCTATCTATCTATCTATCTATCTATCTATCTATCTATCTATCTATCTATCTATCTATCTATCTATCTATCTATCTATCTATCTATCTATCTATCTATCTATCTATCTATCTATCTATAACAATTTGTGATTGTGAATGTTAAACAAAATGACAAAATACAAAAAAAGCATAACAATCAGCAATCAATCAATGTCTACAACATAACAAATGAGACAAATTATCTGCACAAGTAAAACATCGCTTCAGAAGGCCTTTATTAACCCCCCGGAGCCGTGTGGAGCAGTTATATGATGGATACATGCTGCACTATCTATCTATCTATCTATCTATCTATCTATCTATCTATCTATCTATCTATCTATCTATCTATCTATCTATCTATCTATCTATCTATCTATCTATCTATCTATCTATCTATCTATCTATGCCCACCACCACCCCCTTCACTTGGAAGGACACTTTCTATCTATCTATCTATCTATCTATCTATCTATCTATCTATCTATCTATCTATCTATCTATCTATCTATCTATCTATCTATCTATCTATCTATCTATCTATCTATCTATCTATCTATCTATCTATCTATCTATCTATCTATAACAATCTGTGATTGTGAATGTTAAACAAAATGACAAAATACAAAAAAAGCATAACAATCAGCAATCAATCAATGTCTACAACATAACAAATGAGACAAATTATCTGCACAAGTAAAACATCGCTTCAGAAGGCCTTTATTAACCCCCCGGAGCCGTGTGGAGCAGTTATATGATGGATACATGCTGCACTATCTATCTATCTATCTATCTATCTATCTATCTATCTATCTATCTATCTATCTATCTATCTATCTATCTATCTATCTATCTATCTATCTATCTATCTATCTATCTATCTATCTATCTATCTATCTATGCCCACCACCACCCCCTTCACTTGGAAGGACACTTTCTATCTATCTATCTATCTATCTATCTATCTATCTATCTATCTATCTATCTATCTATCTATCTATCTATCTATCTATCTATCTATCTATCTATCTATCTATCTATCTATCTATCTATCTATCTATCTATCTATAACAATTTGTGATTGTGAATGTTAAACAAAATGACAAAATACAAAAAAAGCATAACAATCAGCAATCAATCAATGTCTACAACATAACAAATGAGACAAATTATCTGCACAAGTAAAACATCGCTTCAGAAGGCCTTTATTAACCCCCCGGAGCCGTGTGGAGCAGTTATATGATGGATACATGCTGCACTATCTATCTATCTATCTATCTATCTATCTATCTATCTATCTATCTATCTATCTATCTATCTATCTATCTATCTATCTATCTATCTATCTATCTATCTATCTATCTATCTATCTATCTATCTATCTATCTATCTATCTATCTATGCCCACCACCACCCCCCTTCACTTGGAAGGACACTTTCTATCTATCTATCTATCTATCTATCTATCTATCTATCTATCTATCTATCTATCTATCTATCTATCTATCTATCTATCTATCTATCTATCTATCTATCTATCTATCTATCTATCTATCTATCTATCTATAACAATCTGTGATTGTGAATGTTAAACAAAATGACAAAATACAAAAAAAGCATAACAATCAGCAATCAATCAATGTCTACAACATAACAAATGAGACAAATTATCTGCACAAGTAAAACATCGCTTCAGAAGGCCTTTATTAACCCCCCGGAGCCGTGTGGAGCAGTTATATGATGGATACATGCTGCACTATCTATCTATCTATCTATCTATCTATCTATCTATCTATCTATCTATCTATCTATCTATCTATCTATCTATCTATCTATCTATCTATCTATCTATGCCCACCACCACCCCCTTCACTTGGAAGGACACTTTCTATCTATCTATCTATCTATCTATCTATCTATCTATCTATCTATCTATCTATCTATCTATCTATCTATCTATCTATCTATCTATCTATCTATCTATCTATCTATCTATCTATCTATCTATCTATCTATCTATAACAATCTGTGATTGTGAATGTTAAACAAAATGACAAAATACAAAAAAAGCATAACAATCAGCAATCAATCAATGTCTACAACATAACAAATGAGACAAATTATCTGCACAAGTAAAACATCGCTTCAGAAGGCCTTTATTAACCCCCCGGAGCCGTGTGGAGCAGTTATATGATGGATACATGCTGCACTATCTATCTATCTATCTATCTATCTATCTATCTATCTATCTATCTATCTATCTGTCTATCTATCTATCTATCTATCTATCTATCTATCTATCTATCTATCTATCTATCTATCTATCTATCTATCTATCTATCTATCTATGCCCACCACCACCCCCTTCACTTGGAAGGACACTTTCTATCTATCTATCTATCTATCTATCTATCTATCTATCTATCTATCTATCTATCTATCTATCTATCTATCTATCTATCTATCTATCTATCTATCTATCTATCTATCTATCTATCTATCTATCTATCTATAACAATTTGTGATTGTGAATGTTAAACAAAATGACAAAATACAAAAAAAGCATAACAATCAGCAATCAATCAATGTCTACAACATAACAAATGAGACAAATTATCTGCACAAGTAAAACATCGCTTCAGAAGGCCTTTATTAACCCCCCGGAGCCGTGTGGAGCAGTTATATGATGGATACATGCTGCACTATCTATCTATCTATCTATCTATCTATCTATCTATCTATCTATCTATCTATCTATCTATCTATCTATCTATCTATCTATCTATCTATCTATCTATCTATCTATCTATCTATCTATCTATCTATGCCCACCACCACCCCCTTCACTTGGAAGGACACTTTCTATCTATCTATCTATCTATCTATCTATCTATCTATCTATCTATCTATCTATCTATCTATCTATCTATCTATCTATCTATCTATCTATCTATCTATCTATCTATCTATCTATCTATCTATCTATCTATCTATCTATCTATGCCCACCACCACCCCCTTCACTTGGAAGGACACTTTCTATCTATCTATCTATCTATCTATCTATCTATCTATCTATCTATCTATCTATCTATCTATCTATCTATCTATCTATCTATCTATCTATCTATCTATCTATCTATCTATCTATCTATCTATCTATCTATCTATCTATCTATCTATCTATCTATCTATCTATAACAATTTGTGATTGTGAATGTTAAACAAAATGACAAAATACAAAAAAAGCATAACAATCAGCAATCAATCAATGTCTACAACATAACAAATGAGACAAATTATCTGCACAAGTAAAACATCGCTTCAGAAGGCCTTTATTAACCCCCCGGAGCCGTGTGGAGCAGTTATATGATGGATACATGCTGCACTATCTATCTATCTATCTATCTATCTATCTATCTATCTATCTATCTATCTATCTATCTATCTATCTATCTATCTATCTATCTATCTATCTATCTATCTATCTATCTATCTATCTATCTATCTATCTATCTATCTATGCCCACCACCACCCCCTTCACTTGGAAGGACACTTTCTATCTATCTATCTATCTATCTATCTATCTATCTATCTATCTATCTATCTATCTATCTATCTATCTATCTATCTATCTATCTATCTATCTATCTATCTATAACAATCTGTGATTGTGAATGTTAAACAAAATGACAAAATACAAAAAAAGCATAACAATCAGCAATCAATCAATGTCTACAACATAACAAATGAGACAAATTATCTGCACAAGTAAAACATCGCTTCAGAAGGCCTTTATTAACCCCCCGGAGCCGTGTGGAGCAGTTATATGATGGATACATGCTGCACTATCTATCTATCTATCTATCTATCTATCTATCTATCTATCTATCTATCTATCTATCTATCTATCTATCTATCTATCTATCTATCTATCTATCTATCTATCTATCTATCTATCTATCTATCTATCTATCTATCTATGCCCACCACCACCCCCCTTCACTTGGAAGGACACTTTCTATCTATCTATCTATCTATCTATCTATCTATCTATCTATCTATCTATCTATCTATCTATCTATCTATCTATCTATCTATCTATAACAATTTGTGATTGTGAATGTTAAACAAAATGACAAAATACAAAAAAAGCATAACAATCAGCAATCAATCAATGTCTACAACATAACAAATGAGACAAATTATCTGCACAAGTAAAACATCGCTTCAGAAGGCCTTTATTAACCCCCCGGAGCCGTGTGGAGCAGTTATATGATGGATACATGCTGCACTATCTATCTATCTATCTATCTATCTATCTATCTATCTATCTATCTATCTATCTATCTATCTATCTATCTATCTATCTATCTATCTATCTATCTATCTATCTATCTATCTATCTATCTATCTATCTATGCCCACCACCACCCCCTTCACTTGGAAGGACACTTTCTATCTATCTATCTATCTATCTATCTATCTATCTATCTATCTATCTATCTATCTATCTATCTATCTATCTATCTATCTATCTATCTATCTATCTATCTATCTATCTATCTATCTATCTATCTATCTATCTATAACAATCTGTGATTGTGAATGTTAAACAAAATGACAAAATACAAAAAAAGCATAACAATCAGCAATCAATCAATGTCTACAACATAACAAATGAGACAAATTATCTGCACAAGTAAAACATCGCTTCAGAAGGCCTTTATTAACCCCCCGGAGCCGTGTGGAGCAGTTATATGATGGATACATGCTGCACTATCTATCTATCTATCTATCTATCTATCTATCTATCTATCTATCTATCTATCTATCTATCTATCTATCTATCTATCTATCTATCTATCTATCTATCTATCTATAACAATTTGTGATTGTGAATGTTAAACAAAATGACAAAATACAAAAAAAGCATAACAATCAGCAATCAATCAATGTCTACAACATAACAAATGAGACAAATTATCTGCACAAGTAAAACATCGCTTCAGAAGGCCTTTATTAACCCCCCGGAGCCGTGTGGAGCAGTTATATGATGGATACATGCTGCACTATCTATCTATCTATCTATCTATCTATCTATCTATCTATCTATCTATCTATCTATCTATCTATCTATCTATCTATCTATCTATCTATCTATGCCCACCACCACCCCCTTCACTTGGAAGGACACTTTCTATCTATCTATCTATCTATCTATCTATCTATCTATCTATCTATCTATCTATCTATCTATCTATCTATCTATCTATCTATCTATCTATCTATCTATCTATCTATCTATCTATCTATCTATCTATCTATCTATCTATCTATAACAATCTGTGATTGTGAATGTTAAACAAAATGACAAAATACAAAAAAAGCATAACAATCAGCAATCAATCAATGTCTACAACATAACAAATGAGACAAATTATCTGCACAAGTAAAACATCGCTTCAGAAGGCCTTTATTAACCCCCCGGAGCCGTGTGGAGCAGTTATATGATGGATACATGCTGCACTATCTATCTATCTATCTATCTATCTATCTATCTATCTATCTATCTATCTATCTATCTATCTATCTATCTATCTATCTATCTATCTATCTATCTATCTATCTATCTATCTATGCCCACCACCACCCCCTTCACTTGGAAGGACACTTTCTATCTATCTATCTATCTATCTATCTATCTATCTATCTATCTATCTATCTATCTATCTATCTATCTATAACAATTTGTGATTGTGAATGTTAAACAAAATGACAAAATACAAAAAAAGCATAACAATCAGCAATCAATCAATGTCTACAACATAACAAATGAGACAAATTATCTGCACAAGTAAAACATCGCTTCAGAAGGCCTTTATTAACCCCCCGGAGCCGTGTGGAGCAGTTATATGATGGATACATGCTGCACTATCTATCTATCTATCTATCTATCTATCTATCTATCTATCTATCTATCTATCTATCTATCTATCTATCTATCTATCTATCTATCTATCTATGCCCACCACCACCCCCTTCACTTGGAAGGACACTTTCTATCTATCTATCTATCTATCTATCTATCTATCTATCTATCTATCTATCTATCTATCTATCTATCTATCTATCTATCTATCTATCTATCTATCTATCTATCTATCTATCTATCTATCTATCTATCTATCTATCTATGCCCACCACCACCCCCTTCACTTGGAAGGACACTTTCTATCTATCTATCTATCTATCTATCTATCTATCTATCTATCTATCTATCTATCTATCTATCTATCTATCTATCTATCTATCTATCTATCTATCTATCTATCTATCTATCTATCTATCTATCTATCTATCTATCTATAACAATTTGTGATTGTGAATGTTAAACAAAATGACAAAATACAAAAAAAGCATAACAATCAGCAATCAATCAATGTCTACAACATAACAAATGAGACAAATTATCTGCACAAGTAAAACATCGCTTCAGAAGGCCTTTATTAACCCCCCGGAGCCGTGTGGAGCAGTTATATGATGGATACATGCTGCACTATCTATCTATCTATCTATCTATCTATCTATCTATCTATCTATCTATCTATCTATCTATCTATCTATCTATCTATCTATCTATCTATCTATCTATCTATCTATCTATCTATCTATCTATCTATGCCCACCACCACCCCCTTCACTTGGAAGGACACTTTCTATCTATCTATCTATCTATCTATCTATCTATCTATCTATCTATCTATCTATCTATCTATCTATCTATCTATCTATCTATCTATCTATCTATCTATCTATCTATCTATCTATCTATAACAATCTGTGATTGTGAATGTTAAACAAAATGACAAAATACAAAAAAAGCATAACAATCAGCAATCAATCAATGTCTACAACATAACAAATGAGACAAATTATCTGCACAAGTAAAACATCGCTTCAGAAGGCCTTTATTAACCCCCCGGAGCCGTGTGGAGCAGTTATATGATGGATACATGCTGCACTATCTATCTATCTATCTATCTATCTATCTATCTATCTATCTATCTATCTATCTATCTATCTATCTATCTATCTATCTATCTATCTATCTATCTATCTATCTATCTATCTATCTATCTATCTATCTATCTATGCCCACCACCACCCCCTTCACTTGGAAGGACACTTTCTATCTATCTATCTATCTATCTATCTATCTATCTATCTATCTATCTATCTATCTATCTATCTATCTATCTATCTATCTATCTATCTATCTATCTATCTATCTATCTATCTATCTATCTATCTATCTATCTATCTATCTATCTATCTATCTATCTATAACAATTTGTGATTGTGAATGTTAAACAAAATGACAAAATACAAAAAAAGCATAACAATCAGCAATCAATCAATGTCTACAACATAACAAATGAGACAAATTATCTGCACAAGTAAAACATCGCTTCAGAAGGCCTTTATTAACCCCCCGGAGCCGTGTGGAGCAGTTATATGATGGATACATGCTGCACTATCTATCTATCTATCTATCTATCTATCTATCTATCTATCTATCTATCTATCTATCTATCTATCTATCTATCTATCTATCTATCTATCTATCTATCTATCTATCTATTTATCTATCTATCTATCTATCTATCTATCTATCTATCTATCTATGCCCACCACCACCCCCTTCACTTGGAAGGACACTTTCTATCTATCTATCTATCTATCTATCTATCTATCTATATATCTATCTATCTATCTATCTATCTATCTATCTATCTATCTATCTATCTATCTATCTATCTATAACAATCTGTGATTGTGAATGTTAAACAAAATGACAAAATACAAAAAAAGCATAACAATCAGCAATCAATCAATGTCTACAACATAACAAATGAGACAAATTATCTGCACAAGTAAAACATCGCTTCAGAAGGCCTTTATTAACCCCCCGGAGCCGTGTGGAGCAGTTATATGATGGATACATGCTGCACTATCTATCTATCTATCTATCTATCTATCTATCTATCTATCTATCTATCTATCTATCTATCTATCTATCTATCTATCTATCTATCTATCTATCTATCTATCTATGCCCACCACCACCCCCTTCACTTGGAAGGACACTTTCTATCTATCTATCTATCTATCTATCTATCTATCTATCTATCTATCTATCTATCTATCTATCTATCTATCTATCTATCTATCTATCTATCTATCTATCTATCTATAACAATCTGTGATTGTGAATGTTAAACAAAATGACAAAATACAAAAAAAGCATAACAATCAGCAATCAATCAATGTCTACAACATAACAAATGAGACAAATTATCTGCACAAGTAAAACATCGCTTCAGAAGGCCTTTATTAACCCCCCGGAGCCGTGTGGAGCAGTTATATGATGGATACATGCTGCACTATCTATCTATCTATCTATCTATCTATCTATCTATCTATCTATCTATCTATCTATCTATCTATCTATCTATCTGTCTATCTATCTATCTATCTATCTATCTATCTATCTATCTATCTATCTATCTATCTATCTATCTATCTATCTATCTATCTATGCCCACCACCACCCCCTTCACTTGGAAGGACACTTTCTATCTATCTATCTATCTATCTATCTATCTATCTATCTATCTATCTATCTATCTATCTATCTATCTATCTATCTATCTATCTATCTATCTATCTATCTATCTATCTATCTATCTATCTATCTATCTATCTATCTATCTATCTATCTATCTATAACAATTTGTGATTGTGAATGTTAAACAAAATGACAAAATACAAAAAAAGCATAACAATCAGCAATCAATCAATGTCTACAACATAACAAATGAGACAAATTATCTGCACAAGTAAAACATCGCTTCAGAAGGCCTTTATTAACCCCCCGGAGCCGTGTGGAGCAGTTATATGATGGATACATGCTGCACTATCTATCTATCTATCTATCTATCTATCTATCTATCTATCTATCTATCTATCTATCTATCTATCTATCTATCTATCTATCTATCTATCTATCTATCTATCTATCTATCTATCTATGCCCACCACCACCCCCTTCACTTGGAAGGACACTTTCTATCTATCTATCTATCTATCTATCTATCTATCTATCTATCTATCTATCTATCTATCTATCTATCTATCTATCTATCTATCTATCTATCTATCTATCTATCTATCTATCTATCTATCTATCTATGCCCACCACCACCCCCTTCACTTGGAAGGACACTTTCTATCTATCTATCTATCTATCTATCTATCTATCTATCTATCTATCTATCTATCTATCTATCTATCTATCTATCTATCTATCTATCTATCTATCTATCTATCTATCTATAACAATTTGTGATTGTGAATGTTAAACAAAATGACAAAATACAAAAAAAGCATAACAATCAGCAATCAATCAATGTCTACAACATAACAAATGAGACAAATTATCTGCACAAGTAAAACATCGCTTCAGAAGGCCTTTATTAACCCCCCGGAGCCGTGTGGAGCAGTTATATGATGGATACATGCTGCACTATCTATCTATCTATCTATCTATCTATCTATCTATCTATCTATCTATCTATCTATCTATCTATCTATCTATCTATCTATCTATCTATCTATCTATCTATCTATCTATCTATCTATCTATCTATCTATCTATCTATGCCCACCACCACCCCCTTCACTTGGAAGGACACTTTCTATCTATCTATCTATCTATCTATCTATCTATCTATCTATCTATCTATCTATCTATCTATCTATCTATCTATCTATCTATCTATCTATCTATCTATCTATCTATAACAATCTGTGATTGTGAATGTTAAACAAAATGACAAAATACAAAAAAAGCATAACAATCAGCAATCAATCAATGTCTACAACATAACAAATGAGACAAATTATCTGCACAAGTAAAACATCGCTTCAGAAGGCCTTTATTAACCCCCCGGAGCCGTGTGGAGCAGTTATATGATGGATACATGCTGCACTATCTATCTATCTATCTATCTATCTATCTATCTATCTATCTATCTATCTATCTATCTATCTATCTATCTATCTATCTATCTATCTATCTATCTATCTATCTATCTATCTATCTATCTATCTATCTATCTATCTATGCCCACCACCACCCCCTTCACTTGGAAGGACACTTTCTATCTATCTATCTATCTATCTATCTATCTATCTATCTATCTATCTATCTATCTATCTATCTATCTATCTATCTATCTATCTATCTATCTATCTATCTATCTATCTATAACAATTTGTGATTGTGAATGTTAAACAAAATGACAAAATACAAAAAAAGCATAACAATCAGCAATCAATCAATGTCTACAACATAACAAATGAGACAAATTATCTGCACAAGTAAAACATCGCTTCAGAAGGCCTTTATTAACCCCCCGGAGCCGTGTGGAGCAGTTATATGATGGATACATGCTGCACTATCTATCTATCTATCTATCTATCTATCTATCTATCTATCTATCTATCTATCTATCTATCTATCTATCTATCTATCTATCTATCTATCTATCTATCTATCTATCTATCTATCTATCTATCTATCTATCTATCTATCTATGCCCACCACCACCCCCTTCACTTGGAAGGACACTTTCTATCTATCTATCTATCTATCTATATATCTATCTATCTATCTATCTATCTATCTATCTATCTATCTATCTATCTATCTATCTATCTATCTATCTATCTATCTATCTATCTATCATCTATCTATCTATCTATCTATCTATAACAATCTGTGATTGTGAATGTTAAACAAAATGACAAAATACAAAAAAAGCATAACAATCAGCAATCAATCAATGTCTACAACATAACAAATGAGACAAATTATCTGCACAAGTAAAACATCGCTTCAGAAGGCCTTTATTAACCCCCCGGAGCCGTGTGGAGCAGTTATATGATGGATACATGCTGCACTATCTATCTATCTATCTATCTATCTATCTATCTATCTATCTATCTATCTATCTATCTATCTATCTATCTATCTATCTATCTATCTATCTATCTATCTATCTATCTATCTATCTATCTATCTATCTATCTATCTATGCCCACCACCACCCCCTTCACTTGGAAGGACACTTTCTATCTATCTATCTATCTATCTATCTATCTATCTATCTATCTATCTATCTATCTATCTATCTATCTATCTATCTATCTATCTATCTATCTATCTATCTATCTATCTATCTATCTATCTATCTATCTATCTATCTATAACAATTTGTGATTGTGAATGTTAAACAAAATGACAAAATACAAAAAAAGCATAACAATCAGCAATCAATCAATGTCTACAACATAACAAATGAGACAAATTATCTGCACAAGTAAAACATCGCTTCAGAAGGCCTTTATTAACCCCCCGGAGCCGTGTGGAGCAGTTATATGATGGATACATGCTGCACTATCTATCTATCTATCTATCTATCTATCTATCTATCTATCTATCTATCTATCTATCTATCCATCCATCCATCCATCCATCCATCCATCCATCCATCCATCCATCCATCCATCCATCCATCCATCCATCCATCCATCCATCCATCCATCCATCCATCCATCTATCTATCTATCTATCTATCTATCTATCTATCTATCTATCTATCTATCTATCTATCTATCTATCTATCTATCTATCTATCTATCTATCTATCTATCTATCTATGCCCACCACCACCCCCTTCACTTGGAAGGACACTTTCTATCTATCTATCTATCTATCTATCTATCTATCTATCTATCTATCTATCTATCTATCTATCTATCTATCTATCTATCTATCTATCTATCTATCTATCTATCTATCTATCTATCTATCTATCTATCTATCTATCTATAACAATCTGTGATTGTGAATGTTAAACAAAATGACAAAATACAAAAAAAGCATAACAATCAGCAATCAATCAATGTCTACAACATAACAAATGAGACAAATTATCTGCACAAGTAAAACATCGCTTCAGAAGGCCTTTATTAACCCCCCGGAGCCGTGTGGAGCAGTTTTATGATGGATACATGCTGCACTATCTATCTATCTATCTATCTATCTATCTATCTATCTATCTATCTATCTATCTATCTATCTATCTATCTATCTATCTATCTATCTATCTATCTATCTATCTATCTATCTATCTATCTATCTATCTATCTATAACAATCTGTGATTGTGAATGTTAAACAAAATGACAAAATACAAAAAAAGCATAACAATCAGCAATCAATCAATGTCTACAACATAACAAATGAGACAAATTATCTGCACAAGTAAAACATCGCTTCAGAAGGCCTTTATTAACCCCCCGGAGCCGTGTGGAGCAGTTATATGATGGATACATGCTGCACTATCTATCTATCTATCTATCTATCTATCTATCTATCTATCTATCTATCTATCTATCTATCTATCTATCTATCTATCTATCTATCTATCTATCTATCTATCTATCTATAACAATTTGTGATTGTGAATGTTAAACAAAATGACAAAATACAAAAAAAGCATAACAATCAGCAATCAATCAATGTCTACAACATAACAAATGAGACAAATTATCTGCACAAGTAAAACATCGCTTCAGAAGGCCTTTATTAACCCCCCGGAGCCGTGTGGAGCAGTTATATGATGGATACATGCTGCACTATCTATCTATCTATCTATCTATCTATCTATCTATCTATCTATCTATCTATCTATCTATCTATCTATCTATCTATGCCCACCACCACCCCCTTCACTTGGAAGGACACTTTCTATCTATCTATCTATCTATCTATCTATCTATCTATCTATCTATCTATCTATCTATCTATCTATCTATCTATCTATCTATCTATCTATCTATCTATCTATCTATCTATCTATCTATAACAATCTGTGATTGTGAATGTTAAACAAAATGACAAAATACAAAAAAAGCATAACAATCAGCAATCAATCAATGTCTACAACATAACAAATGAGACAAATTATCTGCACAAGTAAAACATCGCTTCAGAAGGCCTTTATTAACCCCCCGGAGCCGTGTGGAGCAGTTATATGATGGATACATGCTGCACTATCTATCTATCTATCTATCTATCTATCTATCTATCTATCTATCTATCTATCTATCTATCTATCTATCTATCTATCTATCTATCTATCTATGCCCACCACCACCCCCTTCACTTGGAAGGACACTTTCTATCTATCTATCTATCTATCTATCTATCTATCTATCTATCTATCTATCTATCTATCTATCTATCTATCTATCTATCTATCTATCTATCTATCTATCTATAACAATTTGTGATTGTGAATGTTAAACAAAATGACAAAATACAAAAAAAGCATAACAATCAGCAATCAATCAATGTCTACAACATAACAAATGAGACAAATTATCTGCACAAGTAAAACATCGCTTCAGAAGGCCTTTATTAACCCCCCGGAGCCGTGTGGAGCAGTTATATGATGGATACATGCTGCACTATCTATCTATCTATCTATCTATCTATCTATCTATCTATCTATCTATCTATCTATCTATCTATCTATCTATCTATCTATCTATCTATCTATCTATCTATCTATCTATCTATCTATCTATCTATGCCCACCACCACCCCCTTCACTTGGAAGGACACTTTCTATCTATCTATCTATCTATCTATCTATCTATCTATCTATCTATCTATCTATCTATCTATCTATCTATCTATCTATCTATCTATCTATCTATCTATCTATCTATCTATCTATCTATCTATCTATCTATCTATCTATCTATCTATCTATGCCCACCACCACCCCCTTCACTTGGAAGGACACTTTCTATCTATCTATCTATCTATCTATCTATCTATCTATCTATCTATCTATCTATCTATCTATCTATCTATCTATCTATCTATCTATCTATCTATCTATCTATCTATCTATCTATCTATAACAATTTGTGATTGTGAATGTTAAACAAAATGACAAAATACAAAAAAAGCATAACAATCAGCAATCAATCAATGTCTACAACATAACAAATGAGACAAATTATCTGCACAAGTAAAACATCGCTTCAGAAGGCCTTTATTAACCCCCCGGAGCCGTGTGGAGCAGTTATATGATGGATACATGCTGCACTATCTATCTATCTATCTATCTATCTATCTATCTATCTATCTATCTATCTATCTATCTATCTATCTATCTATCTATCTATCTATCTATCTATCTATCTATCTATCTATCTATCTATCTATCTATCTATGCCCACCACCACCCCCTTCACTTGGAAGGACACTTTCTATCTATCTATCTATCTATCTATCTATCTATCTATCTATCTATCTATCTATCTATCTATCTATCTATCTATCTATCTATCTATCTATCTATCTATCTATCTATCTATCTATCTATCTATCTATCTATCTATCTATCTATCTATCTATCTATAACAATCTGTGATTGTGAATGTTAAACAAAATGACAAAATACAAAAAAAGCATAACAATCAGCAATCAATCAATGTCTACAACATAACAAATGAGACAAATTATCTGCACAAGTAAAACATCGCTTCAGAAGGCCTTTATTAACCCCCCGGAGCCGTGTGGAGCAGTTATATGATGGATACATGCTGCACTATCTATCTATCTATCTATCTATCTATCTATCTATCTATCTATCTATCTATCTATCTATCTATCTATCTATCTATCTATCTATCTATCTATCTATCTATCTATCTATCTATCTATCTATCTATCTATCTATGCCCACCACCACCCCCTTCACTTGGAAGGACACTTTCTATCTATCTATCTATCTATCTATCTATCTATCTATCTATCTATCTATCTATCTATCTATCTATCTATCTATCTATCTATCTATCTATCTATCTATCTATCTATCTATCTATCTATCTATCTATCTATCTATCTATCTATCTATAACAATTTGTGATTGTGAATGTTAAACAAAATGACAAAATACAAAAAAAGCATAACAATCAGCAATCAATCAATGTCTACAACATAACAAATGAGACAAATTATCTGCACAAGTAAAACATCGCTTCAGAAGGCCTTTATTAACCCCCCGGAGCCGTGTGGAGCAGTTATATGATGGATACATGCTGCACTATCTATCTATCTATCTATCTATCTATCTATCTATCTATCTATCTATCTATCTATCTATCTATCTATCTATCTATCTATCTATCTATCTATCTATCTATCTATCTATCTATCTATCTATCTATCTATCTATCTATCTATCTATGCCCACCACCACCCCCTTCACTTGGAAGGACACTTTCTATCTATCTATCTATCTATCTATCTATATATCTATCTATCTATCTATCTATCTATCTATCTATCTATCTATCTATCTATCTATCTATCTATCTATCTATAACAATCTGTGATTGTGAATGTTAAACAAAATGACAAAATACAAAAAAAGCATAACAATCAGCAATCAATCAATGTCTACAACATAACAAATGAGACAAATTATCTGCACAAGTAAAACATCGCTTCAGAAGGCCTTTATTAACCCCCCGGAGCCGTGTGGAGCAGTTATATGATGGATACATGCTGCACTATCTATCTATCTATCTATCTATCTATCTATCTATCTATCTATCTATCTATCTATCTATCTATCTATCTATCTATCTATCTATCTATCTATCTATCTATCTATCTATCTATCTATCTATCTATCTATCTATGCCCACCACCACCCCCTTCACTTGGAAGGACACTTTCTATCTATCTATCTATCTATCTATCTATCTATCTATCTATCTATCTATCTATCTATCTATCTATCTATCTATCTATCTATCTATCTATCTATCTATCTATCTATCTATCTATCTATAACAATCTGTGATTGTGAATGTTAAACAAAATGACAAAATACAAAAAAAGCATAACAATCAGCAATCAATCAATGTCTACAACATAACAAATGAGACAAATTATCTGCACAAGTAAAACATCGCTTCAGAAGGCCTTTATTAACCCCCCGGAGCCGTGTGGAGCAGTTATATGATGGATACATGCTGCACTATCTATCTATCTATCTATCTATCTATCTATCTATCTATCTATCTATCTATCTATCTATCTATCTATCTGTCTATCTATCTATCTATCTATCTATCTATCTATCTATCTATCTATCTATCTATCTATCTATCTATCTATCTATCTATCTATCTATCTATGCCCACCACCACCCCCTTCACTTGGAAGGACACTTTCTATCTATCTATCTATCTATCTATCTATCTATCTATCTATCTATCTATCTATCTATCTATCTATCTATCTATCTATCTATCTATCTATCTATCTATCTATCTATCTATCTATCTATCTATCTATCTATAACAATTTGTGATTGTGAATGTTAAACAAAATGACAAAATACAAAAAAAGCATAACAATCAGCAATCAATCAATGTCTACAACATAACAAATGAGACAAATTATCTGCACAAGTAAAACATCGCTTCAGAAGGCCTTTATTAACCCCCCGGAGCCGTGTGGAGCAGTTATATGATGGATACATGCTGCACTATCTATCTATCTATCTATCTATCTATCTATCTATCTATCTATCTATCTATCTATCTATCTATCTATCTATCTATCTATCTATCTATCTATCTATCTATCTATCTATCTATCTATCTATCTATCTATCTATGCCCACCACCACCCCCTTCACTTGGAAGGACACTTTCTATCTATCTATCTATCTATCTATCTATCTATCTATCTATCTATCTATCTATCTATCTATCTATCTATCTATCTATCTATCTATCTATCTATCTATCTATCTATCTATCTATCTATCTATCTATCTATCTATCTATCTATCTATCTATCTATCTATGCCCACCACCACCCCCTTCACTTGGAAGGACACTTTCTATCTATCTATCTATCTATCTATCTATCTATCTATCTATCTATCTATCTATCTATCTATCTATCTATCTATCTATCTATCTATCTATCTATCTATCTATCTATCTATCTATCTATAACAATTTGTGATTGTGAATGTTAAACAAAATGACAAAATACAAAAAAAGCATAACAATCAGCAATCAATCAATGTCTACAACATAACAAATGAGACAAATTATCTGCACAAGTAAAACATCGCTTCAGAAGGCCTTTATTAACCCCCCGGAGCCGTGTGGAGCAGTTATATGATGGATACATGCTGCACTATCTATCTATCTATCTATCTATCTATCTATCTATCTATCTATCTATCTATCTATCTATCTATCTATCTATCTATCTATCTATCTATCTATCTATCTATCTATCTATCTATCTATCTATCTATCTATCTATCTATCTATGCCCACCACCACCCCCTTCACTTGGAAGGACACTTTCTATCTATCTATCTATCTATCTATCTATCTATCTATCTATCTATCTATCTATCTATCTATCTATCTATCTATCTATCTATCTATCTATCTATCTATCTATCTATCTATCTATCTATCTATCTATAACAATCTGTGATTGTGAATGTTAAACAAAATGACAAAATACAAAAAAAGCATAACAATCAGCAATCAATCAATGTCTACAACATAACAAATGAGACAAATTATCTGCACAAGTAAAACATCGCTTCAGAAGGCCTTTATTAACCCCCCGGAGCCGTGTGGAGCAGTTATATGATGGATACATGCTGCACTATCTATCTATCTATCTATCTATCTATCTATCTATCTATCTATCTATCTATCTATCTATCTATCTATCTATCTATCTATCTATCTATCTATCTATCTATCTATCTATCTATCTATCTATCTATCTATCTATCTATCTATCTATGCCCACCACCACCCCCTTCACTTGGAAGGACACTTTCTATCTATCTATCTATCTATCTATCTATCTATCTATCTATCTATCTATCTATCTATCTATCTATCTATCTATCTATCTATCTATCTATCTATCTATCTATCTATCTATCTATCTATCTATAACAATTTGTGATTGTGAATGTTAAACAAAATGACAAAATACAAAAAAAGCATAACAATCAGCAATCAATCAATGTCTACAACATAACAAATGAGACAAATTATCTGCACAAGTAAAACATCGCTTCAGAAGGCCTTTATTAACCCCCCGGAGCCGTGTGGAGCAGTTATATGATGGATACATGCTGCACTATCTATCTATCTATCTATCTATCTATCTATCTATCTATCTATCTATCTATCTATCTATCTATCTATCTATCTATCTATCTATCTATCTATCTATCTATCTATCTATCTATCTATCTATCTATCTATCTATCTATCTATGCCCACCACCACCCCCTTCACTTGGAAGGACACTTTCTATCTATCTATCTATCTATCTATATATCTATCTATCTATCTATCTATCTATCTATCTATCTATCTATCTATCTATCTATCTATCTATCTATCTATCTATCTATCTATCTATCTATCTATCTATCTATCATCTATCTATCTATCTATCTATCTATAACAATCTGTGATTGTGAATGTTAAACAAAATGACAAAATACAAAAAAAGCATAACAATCAGCAATCAATCAATGTCTACAACATAACAAATGAGACAAATTATCTGCACAAGTAAAACATCGCTTCAGAAGGCCTTTATTAACCCCCCGGAGCCGTGTGGAGCAGTTATATGATGGATACATGCTGCACTATCTATCTATCTATCTATCTATCTATCTATCTATCTATCTATCTATCTATCTATCTATCTATCTATCTATCTATCTATCTATCTATCTATCTATCTATCTATCTATCTATCTATCTATCTATCTATCTATCTATCTATCTATCTATGCCCACCACCACCCCCTTCACTTGGAAGGACACTTTCTATCTATCTATCTATCTATCTATCTATCTATCTATCTATCTATCTATCTATCTATCTATCTATCTATCTATCTATCTATCTATCTATCTATCTATCTATCTATCTATCTATAACAATTTGTGATTGTGAATGTTAAACAAAATGACAAAATACAAAAAAAGCATAACAATCAGCAATCAATCAATGTCTACAACATAACAAATGAGACAAATTATCTGCACAAGTAAAACATCGCTTCAGAAGGCCTTTATTAACCCCCCGGAGCCGTGTGGAGCAGTTATATGATGGATACATGCTGCACTATCTATCTATCTATCTATCTATCTATCTATCTATCTATCTATCTATCTATCTATCTATCTATCTATCTATCTATCTATCTATCTATCTATCTATCTATCTATCTATCCATCCATCCATCCATCCATCCATCCATCCATCCATCCATCCATCCATCCATCCATCCATCCATCCATCCATCCATCCATCCATCCATCCATCCATCCATCTATCTATCTATCTATCTATCTATCTATCTATCTATCTATCTATCTATCTATCTATCTATCTATCTATCTATCTATCTATCTATCTATGCCCACCACCACCCCCTTCACTTGGAAGGACACTTTCTATCTATCTATCTATCTATCTATCTATCTATCTATCTATCTATCTATCTATCTATCTATCTATCTATCTATCTATCTATCTATCTATCTATCTATCTATCTATCTATCTATCTATCTATCTATAACAATCTGTGATTGTGAATGTTAAACAAAATGACAAAATACAAAAAAAGCATAACAATCAGCAATCAATCAATGTCTACAACATAACAAATGAGACAAATTATCTGCACAAGTAAAACATCGCTTCAGAAGGCCTTTATTAACCCCCCGGAGCCGTGTGGAGCAGTTATATGATGGATACATGCTGCACTATCTATCTATCTATCTATCTATCTATCTATCTATCTATCTATCTATCTATCTATCTATCTATCTATCTATCTATCTATCTATCTATCTATCTATCTATCTATCTATCTATGCCCACCACCACCCCCTTCACTTGGAAGGACACTTTCTATCTATCTATCTATCTATCTATCTATCTATCTATCTATCTATCTATCTATCTATCTATCTATCTATCTATCTATCTATCTATCTATCTATCTATCTATCTATCTATCTATCTATCTATCTATCTATCTATCTATCTATCTATCTATCTATCTATGCCCACCACCACCCCCTTCACTTGGAAGGACACTTTCTATCTATCTATCTATCTATCTATCTATCTATCTATCTATCTATCTATCTATCTATCTATCTATCTATCTATCTATCTATCTATCTATCTATCTATCTATCTATCTATCTATCTATCTATCTATCTATCTATCTATCTATAACAATTTGTGATTGTGAATGTTAAACAAAATGACAAAATACAAAAAAAGCATAACAATCAGCAATCAATCAATGTCTACAACATAACAAATGAGACAAATTATCTGCACAAGTAAAACATCGCTTCAGAAGGCCTTTATTAACCCCCCGGAGCCGTGTGGAGCAGTTATATGATGGATACATGCTGCACTATCTATCTATCTATCTATCTATCTATCTATCTATCTATCTATCTATCTATCTATCTATCTATCTATCTATCTATCTATCTATCTATCTATCTATCTATCTATCTATCTATCTATGCCCACCACCACCCCCTTCACTTGGAAGGACACTTTCTATCTATCTATCTATCTATCTATCTATCTATCTATCTATCTATCTATCTATCTATCTATCTATCTATCTATCTATCTATCTATCTATCTATCTATCTATCTATCTATCTATCTATCTATCTATCTATCTATCTATCTATAACAATCTGTGATTGTGAATGTTAAACAAAATGACAAAATACAAAAAAAGCATAACAATCAGCAATCAATCAATGTCTACAACATAACAAATGAGACAAATTATCTGCACAAGTAAAACATCGCTTCAGAAGGCCTTTATTAACCCCCCGGAGCCGTGTGGAGCAGTTATATGATGGATACATGCTGCACTATCTATCTATCTATCTATCTATCTATCTATCTATCTATCTATCTATCTATCTATCTATCTATCTATCTATCTATCTATCTATCTATCTATCTATCTATCTATCTATCTATCTATCTATCTATCTATCTATGCCCACCACCACCCCCTTCACTTGGAAGGACACTTTCTATCTATCTATCTATCTATCTATCTATCTATCTATCTATCTATCTATCTATCTATCTATCTATCTATCTATCTATCTATCTATCTATCTATCTATCTATCTATCTATCTATCTATCTATCTATCTATCTATCTATAACAATTTGTGATTGTGAATGTTAAACAAAATGACAAAATACAAAAAAAGCATAACAATCAGCAATCAATCAATGTCTACAACATAACAAATGAGACAAATTATCTGCACAAGTAAAACATCGCTTCAGAAGGCCTTTATTAACCCCCCGGAGCCGTGTGGAGCAGTTATATGATGGATACATGCTGCACTATCTATCTATCTATCTATCTATCTATCTATCTATCTATCTATCTATCTATCTATCTATCTATCTATCTATCTATCTATCTATCTATCTATCTATCTATCTATCTATCTATCTATCTATCTATCTATCTATGCCCACCACCACCCCCTTCACTTGGAAGGACACTTTCTATCTATCTATCTATCTATCTATCTATATATCTATCTATCTATCTATCTATCTATCTATCTATCTATCTATCTATCTATCTATCTATCTATCTATCTATCTATCTATCTATCTATCTATCTATCTATCTATCTATCTATCTATCTATCTATAACAATCTGTGATTGTGAATGTTAAACAAAATGACAAAATACAAAAAAAGCATAACAATCAGCAATCAATCAATGTCTACAACATAACAAATGAGACAAATTATCTGCACAAGTAAAACATCGCTTCAGAAGGCCTTTATTAACCCCCCGGAGCCGTGTGGAGCAGTTATATGATGGATACATGCTGCACTATCTATCTATCTATCTATCTATCTATCTATCTATCTATCTATCTATCTATCTATCTATCTATCTATCTATCTATCTATCTATCTATCTATCTATCTATCTATGCCCACCACCACCCCCTTCACTTGGAAGGACACTTTCTATCTATCTATCTATCTATCTATCTATCTATCTATCTATCTATCTATCTATCTATCTATCTATCTATCTATCTATCTATCTATCTATCTATCTATCTATCTATCTATCTATCTATCTATCTATCTATCTATCTATCTATAACAATCTGTGATTGTGAATGTTAAACAAAATGACAAAATACAAAAAAAGCATAACAATCAGCAATCAATCAATGTCTACAACATAACAAATGAGACAAATTATCTGCACAAGTAAAACATCGCTTCAGAAGGCCTTTATTAACCCCCCGGAGCCGTGTGGAGCAGTTATATGATGGATACATGCTGCACTATCTATCTATCTATCTATCTATCTATCTATCTATCTATCTATCTATCTATCTATCTATCTATCTGTCTATCTATCTATCTATCTATCTATCTATCTATCTATCTATCTATCTATCTATCTATCTATCTATCTATCTATCTATCTATCTATCTATCTATCTATCTATCTATGCCCACCACCACCCCCTTCACTTGGAAGGACACTTTCTATCTATCTATCTATCTATCTATCTATCTATCTATCTATCTATCTATCTATCTATCTATCTATCTATCTATCTATCTATCTATCTATCTATCTATCTATCTATCTATCTATCTATCTATCTATCTATAACAATTTGTGATTGTGAATGTTAAACAAAATGACAAAATACAAAAAAAGCATAACAATCAGCAATCAATCAATGTCTACAACATAACAAATGAGACAAATTATCTGCACAAGTAAAACATCGCTTCAGAAGGCCTTTATTAACCCCCCGGAGCCGTGTGGAGCAGTTATATGATGGATACATGCTGCACTATCTATCTATCTATCTATCTATCTATCTATCTATCTATCTATCTATCTATCTATCTATCTATCTATCTATCTATCTATCTATCTATCTATCTATCTATCTATCTATCTATCTATCTATCTATCTATGCCCACCACCACCCCCTTCACTTGGAAGGACACTTTCTATCTATCTATCTATCTATCTATCTATCTATCTATCTATCTATCTATCTATCTATCTATCTATCTATCTATCTATCTATCTATCTATCTATCTATCTATCTATCTATCTATCTATCTATCTATCTATGCCCACCACCACCCCCTTCACTTGGAAGGACACTTTCTATCTATCTATCTATCTATCTATCTATCTATCTATCTATCTATCTATCTATCTATCTATCTATCTATCTATCTATCTATCTATCTATCTATCTATCTATCTATCTATCTATCTATCTATCTATCTATCTATAACAATTTGTGATTGTGAATGTTAAACAAAATGACAAAATACAAAAAAAGCATAACAATCAGCAATCAATCAATGTCTACAACATAACAAATGAGACAAATTATCTGCACAAGTAAAACATCGCTTCAGAAGGCCTTTATTAACCCCCCGGAGCCGTGTGGAGCAGTTATATGATGGATACATGCTGCACTATCTATCTATCTATCTATCTATCTATCTATCTATCTATCTATCTATCTATCTATCTATCTATCTATCTATCTATCTATCTATCTATCTATCTATCTATCTATCTATCTATCTATCTATCTATCTATCTATCTATCTATCTATGCCCACCACCACCCCCTTCACTTGGAAGGACACTTTCTATCTATCTATCTATCTATCTATCTATCTATCTATCTATCTATCTATCTATCTATCTATCTATCTATCTATCTATCTATCTATCTATCTATCTATCTATCTATCTATCTATAACAATCTGTGATTGTGAATGTTAAACAAAATGACAAAATACAAAAAAAGCATAACAATCAGCAATCAATCAATGTCTACAACATAACAAATGAGACAAATTATCTGCACAAGTAAAACATCGCTTCAGAAGGCCTTTATTAACCCCCCGGAGCCGTGTGGAGCAGTTATATGATGGATACATGCTGCACTATCTATCTATCTATCTATCTATCTATCTATCTATCTATCTATCTATCTATCTATCTATCTATCTATCTATCTATCTATCTATCTATCTATCTATCTATCTATCTATCTATCTATCTATCTATCTATCTATCTATGCCCACCACCACCCCCTTCACTTGGAAGGACACTTTCTATCTATCTATCTATCTATCTATCTATCTATCTATCTATCTATCTATCTATCTATCTATCTATCTATCTATCTATCTATCTATCTATCTATCTATCTATCTATCTATCTATCTATCTATCTATCTATAACAATTTGTGATTGTGAATGTTAAACAAAATGACAAAATACAAAAAAAGCATAACAATCAGCAATCAATCAATGTCTACAACATAACAAATGAGACAAATTATCTGCACAAGTAAAACATCGCTTCAGAAGGCCTTTATTAACCCCCCGGAGCCGTGTGGAGCAGTTATATGATGGATACATGCTGCACTATCTATCTATCTATCTATCTATCTATCTATCTATCTATCTATCTATCTATCTATCTATCTATCTATCTATCTATCTATCTATCTATCTATCTATCTATCTATCTATCTATCTATCTATCTATCTATCTATCTATCTATCTATCTATCTATCTATCTATGCCCACCACCACCCCCTTCACTTGGAAGGACACTTTCTATCTATCTATCTATCTATCTATATATCTATCTATCTATCTATCTATCTATCTATCTATCTATCTATCTATCTATCTATCTATCTATCTATCTATCTATCTATCTATCTATCATCTATCTATCTATCTATCTATCTATAACAATCTGTGATTGTGAATGTTAAACAAAATGACAAAATACAAAAAAAGCATAACAATCAGCAATCAATCAATGTCTACAACATAACAAATGAGACAAATTATCTGCACAAGTAAAACATCGCTTCAGAAGGCCTTTATTAACCCCCCGGAGCCGTGTGGAGCAGTTATATGATGGATACATGCTGCACTATCTATCTATCTATCTATCTATCTATCTATCTATCTATCTATCTATCTATCTATCTATCTATCTATCTATCTATCTATCTATCTATCTATCTATCTATCTATCTATCTATCTATCTATCTATCTATCTATGCCCACCACCACCCCCTTCACTTGGAAGGACACTTTCTATCTATCTATCTATCTATCTATCTATCTATCTATCTATCTATCTATCTATCTATCTATCTATCTATCTATCTATCTATCTATCTATCTATCTATCTATCTATCTATCTATCTATCTATCTATCTATAACAATTTGTGATTGTGAATGTTAAACAAAATGACAAAATACAAAAAAAGCATAACAATCAGCAATCAATCAATGTCTACAACATAACAAATGAGACAAATTATCTGCACAAGTAAAACATCGCTTCAGAAGGCCTTTATTAACCCCCCGGAGCCGTGTGGAGCAGTTATATGATGGATACATGCTGCACTATCTATCTATCTATCTATCTATCTATCTATCTATCTATCTATCTATCTATCTATCTATCTATCTATCTATCTATCTATCTATCTATCCATCCATCCATCCATCCATCCATCCATCCATCCATCCATCCATCCATCCATCCATCCATCCATCCATCCATCCATCCATCCATCCATCCATCCATCCATCCATCCATCCATCCATCTATCTATCTATCTATCTATCTATCTATCTATCTATCTATCTATCTATCTATCTATCTATCTATCTATCTATGCCCACCACCACCCCCTTCACTTGGAAGGACACTTTCTATCTATCTATCTATCTATCTATCTATCTATCTATCTATCTATCTATCTATCTATCTATCTATCTATCTATCTATCTATCTATCTATCTATCTATCTATCTATCTATCTATCTATCTATCTATCTATCTATCTATCTATAACAATCTGTGATTGTGAATGTTAAACAAAATGACAAAATACAAAAAAAGCATAACAATCAGCAATCAATCAATGTCTACAACATAACAAATGAGACAAATTATCTGCACAAGTAAAACATCGCTTCAGAAGGCCTTTATTAACCCCCCGGAGCCGTGTGGAGCAGTTTTATGATGGATACATGCTGCACTATCTATCTATCTATCTATCTATCTATCTATCTATCTATCTATCTATCTATCTATCTATCTATCTATCTATCTATCTATCTATCTATCTATCTATCTATCTATCTATCTATCTATCTATCTATAACAATCTGTGATTGTGAATGTTAAACAAAATGACAAAATACAAAAAAAGCATAACAATCAGCAATCAATCAATGTCTACAACATAACAAATGAGACAAATTATCTGCACAAGTAAAACATCGCTTCAGAAGGCCTTTATTAACCCCCCGGAGCCGTGTGGAGCAGTTATATGATGGATACATGCTGCACTATCTATCTATCTATCTATCTATCTATCTATCTATCTATCTATCTATCTATCTATCTATCTATCTATCTATCTATCTATCTATCTATCTATCTATCTATCTATCTATGCCCACCACCACCCCCTTCACTTGGAAGGACACTTTCTATCTATCTATCTATCTATCTATCTATCTATCTATCTATCTATCTATCTATCTATCTATCTATCTATCTATCTATCTATCTATCTATCTATCTATCTATCTATCTATCTATCTATCTATCTATCTATCTATGCCCACCACCACCCCCTTCACTTGGAAGGACACTTTCTATCTATCTATCTATCTATCTATCTATCTATCTATCTATCTATCTATCTATCTATCTATCTATCTATCTATCTATCTATCTATCTATCTATCTATCTATCTATCTATCTATCTATCTATCTATCATCTATCTATCTATCTATCTATCTATAACAATCTGTGATTGTGAATGTTAAACAAAATGACAAAATACAAAAAAAGCATAACAATCAGCAATCAATCAATGTCTACAACATAACAAATGAGACAAATTATCTGCACAAGTAAAACATCGCTTCAGAAGGCCTTTATTAACCCCCCGGAGCCGTGTGGAGCAGTTATATGATGGATACATGCTGCACTATCTATCTATCTATCTATCTATCTATCTATCTATCTATCTATCTATCTATCTATCTATCTATCTATCTATCTATCTATCTATCTATCTATCTATCTATCTATGCCCACCACCACCCCCTTCACTTGGAAGGACACTTTCTATCTATCTATCTATCTATCTATCTATCTATCTATCTATCTATCTATCTATCTATCTATCTATCTATCTATCTATCTATCTATCTATCTATCTATCTATCTATCTATCTATCTATCTATCTATCTATCTATCTATCTATCTATCTATAACAATTTGTGATTGTGAATGTTAAACAAAATGACAAAATACAAAAAAAGCATAACAATCAGCAATCAATCAATGTCTACAACATAACAAATGAGACAAATTATCTGCACAAGTAAAACATCGCTTCAGAAGGCCTTTATTAACCCCCCGGAGCCGTGTGGAGCAGTTATATGATGGATACATGCTGCACTATCTATCTATCTATCTATCTATCTATCTATCTATCTATCTATCTATCTATCTATCTATCTATCTATCCATCCATCCATCCATCCATCCATCCATCCATCCATCCATCCATCCATCCATCCATCCATCCATCCATCCATCCATCCATCCATCCATCCATCCATCTATCTATCTATCTATCTATCTATCTATCTATCTATCTATCTATCTATCTATCTATCTATCTATCTATCTATCTATGCCCACCACCACCCCCTTCACTTGGAAGGACACTTTCTATCTATCTATCTATCTATCTATCTATCTATCTATCTATCTATCTATCTATCTATCTATCTATCTATCTATCTATCTATCTATCTATCTATCTATCTATCTATCTATCTATCTATCTATCTATCTATCTATCTATCTATAACAATCTGTGATTGTGAATGTTAAACAAAATGACAAAATACAAAAAAAGCATAACAATCAGCAATCAATCAATGTCTACAACATAACAAATGAGACAAATTATCTGCACAAGTAAAACATCGCTTCAGAAGGCCTTTATTAACCCCCCGGAGCCGTGTGGAGCAGTTTTATGATGGATACATGCTGCACTATCTATCTATCTATCTATCTATCTATCTATCTATCTATCTATCTATCTATCTATCTATCTATCTATCTATCTATCTATCTATCTATCTATCTATCTATCTATCTATCTATCTATCTATCTATCTATCTATAACAATCTGTGATTGTGAATGTTAAACAAAATGACAAAATACAAAAAAAGCATAACAATCAGCAATCAATCAATGTCTACAACATAACAAATGAGACAAATTATCTGCACAAGTAAAACATCGCTTCAGAAGGCCTTTATTAACCCCCCGGAGCCGTGTGGAGCAGTTATATGATGGATACATGCTGCACTATCTATCTATCTATCTATCTATCTATCTATCTATCTATCTATCTATCTATCTATCTATCTATCTATCTATCTATCTATCTATCTATCTATCTATCTATCTATCTATCTATCTATCTATCTATCTATCTATAACAATCTGTGATTGTGAATGTTAAACAAAATGACAAAATACAAAAAAAGCATAACAATCAGCAATCAATCAATGTCTACAACATAACAAATGAGACAAATTATCTGCACAAGTAAAACATCGCTTCAGAAGGCCTTTATTAACCCCCCGGAGCCGTGTGGAGCAGTTATATGATGGATACATGCTGCACTATCTATCTATCTATCTATCTATCTATCTATCTATCTATCTATCTATCTATCTATCTATCTATCTATCTATCTATCTATCTATCTATCTATCTATCTATCTATCTATCTATCTATCTATCTATCTATCTATGCCCACCACCACCCCCTTCACTTGGAAGGACACTTTCTATCTATCTATCTATCTATCTATCTATCTATCTATCTATCTATCTATCTATCTATCTATCTATCTATCTATCTATCTATCTATCTATCTATCTATCTATCTATCTATCTATCTATCTATCTATCTATCTATCTATGCCCACCACCACCCCCTTCACTTGGAAGGACACTTTCTATCTATCTATCTATCTATCTATCTATCTATCTATCTATCTATCTATCTATCTATCTATCTATCTATCTATCTATCTATCTATCTATCTATCTATCTATAACAATTTGTGATTGTGAATGTTAAACAAAATGACAAAATACAAAAAAAGCATAACAATCAGCAATCAATCAATGTCTACAACATAACAAATGAGACAAATTATCTGCACAAGTAAAACATCGCTTCAGAAGGCCTTTATTAACCCCCCGGAGCCGTGTGGAGCAGTTATATGATGGATACATGCTGCACTATCTATCTATCTATCTATCTATCTATCTATCTATCTATCTATCTATCTATCTATCTATCTATCTATCTATCTATCTATCTATCTATCTATCTATCTATCTATGCCCACCACCACCCCCTTCACTTGGAAGGACACTTTCTATCTATCTATCTATCTATCTATCTATCTATCTATCTATCTATCTATCTATCTATCTATCTATCTATCTATCTATCTATCTATCTATCTATCTATCTATCTATCTATCTATAACAATCTGTGATTGTGAATGTTAAACAAAATGACAAAATACAAAAAAAGCATAACAATCAGCAATCAATCAATGTCTACAACATAACAAATGAGACAAATTATCTGCACAAGTAAAACATCGCTTCAGAAAGCCTTTATTAACCCCCCGGAGCCGTGTGGAGCAGTTATATGATGGATACATGCTGCACTATCTATCTATCTATCTATCTATCTATCTATCTATCTATCTATCTATCTATCTATCTATCTATCTATCTATCTATCTATCTATCTATCTATCTATCTATCTATCTATAACAATTTGTGATTGTGAATGTTAAACAAAATGACAAAATACAAAAAAAGCATAACAATCAGCAATCAATCAATGTCTACAACATAACAAATGAGACAAATTATCTGCACAAGTAAAACATCGCTTCAGAAGGCCTTTATTAACCCCCCGGAGCCGTGTGGAGCAGTTATATGATGGATACATGCTGCACTATCTATCTATCTATCTATCTATCTATCTATCTATCTATCTATCTATCTATCTATCTATCTATCTATCTATCTATCTATCTATCTATCTATCTATCTATCTATCTATCTATCTATCTATCTATCTATCTATCTATCTATGCCCACCACCACCCCCTTCACTTGGAAGGACACTTTCTATCTATCTATCTATCTATCTATCTATCTATCTATCTATCTATCTATCTATCTATCTATCTATCTATCTATCTATCTATCTATCTATCTATCTATCTATCTATCTATCTATCTATCTATCTATAACAATCTGTGATTGTGAATGTTAAACAAAATGACAAAATACAAAAAAAGCATAACAATCAGCAATCAATCAATGTCTACAACATAACAAATGAGACAAATTATCTGCACAAGTAAAACATCGCTTCAGAAGGCCTTTATTAACCCCCCGGAGCCGTGTGGAGCAGTTATATGATGGATACATGCTGCACTATCTATCTATCTATCTATCTATCTATCTATCTATCTATCTATCTATCTATCTATCTATCTATCTATCTATCTATCTATCTATCTATCTATCTATCTATCTATCTATGCCCACCACCACCCCCTTCACTTGGAAGGACACTTTCTATCTATCTATCTATCTATCTATCTATCTATCTATCTATCTATCTATCTATCTATCTATCTATCTATCTATCTATCTATCTATCTATCTATCTATCTATCTATCTATCTATCTATCTATCTATAACAATCTGTGATTGTGAATGTTAAACAAAATGACAAAATACAAAAAAAGCATAACAATCAGCAATCAATCAATGTCTACAACATAACAAATGAGACAAATTATCTGCACAAGTAAAACATAGCTTCAGAAGGCCTTTATTAACCCCCCGGAGCCGTGTGGAGCAGTTTTATGATGGATACATGCTGCACTATCTATCTATCTATCTATCTATCTATCTATCTATCTATCTATCTATCTATCTATCTATCTATCTATCTATCTATCTATCTATCTATCTATCTATCTATCTATCTATCTATGCCCACCACCACCCCCTTCACTTGGAAGGACACTTTCTATCTATCTATCTATCTATCTATCTATCTATCTATCTATCTATCTATCTATCTATCTATCTATCTATCTATCTATCTATCTATCTATCTATCTATCTATCTATCTATCTATCTATGCCCACCACCACCCCCTTCACTTGGAAGGACACTTTCTATCTATCTATCTATCTATCTATCTATCTATCTATCTATCTATCTATCTATCTATCTATCTATCTATCTATCTATCTATCTATCTATCTATCTATCTATCTATCTATCTATCTATCTATAACAATTTGTGATTGTGAATGTTAAACAAAATGACAAAATACAAAAAAAGCATAACAATCAGCAATCAATCAATGTCTACAACATAACAAATGAGACAAATTATCTGCACAAGTAAAACATCGCTTCAGAAGGCCTTTATTAACCCCCCGGAGCCGTGTGGAGCAGTTATATGATGGATACATGCTGCACTATCTATCTATCTATCTATCTATCTATCTATCTATCTATCTATCTATCTATCTATCTATCTATCTATCTATCTATCTATCTATCTATCTATCTATCTATCTATCTATCTATCTATCTATCTATGCCCACCACCACCCCCTTCACTTGGAAGGACACTTTCTATCTATCTATCTATCTATCTATCTATCTATCTATCTATCTATCTATCTATCTATCTATCTATCTATCTATCTATCTATCTATCTATCTATCTATCTATCTATCTATCTATCTATCTATCTATAACAATCTGTGATTGTGAATGTTAAACAAAATGACAAAATACAAAAAAAGCATAACAATCAGCAATCAATCAATGTCTACAACATAACAAATGAGACAAATTATCTGCACAAGTAAAACATCGCTTCAGAAAGCCTTTATTAACCCCCCGGAGCCGTGTGGAGCAGTTATATGATGGATACATGCTGCACTATCTATCTATCTATCTATCTATCTATCTATCTATCTATCTATCTATCTATCTATCTATCTATCTATCTATCTATCTATCTATCTATCTATCTATCTATCTATCTATCTATCTATCTATAACAATTTGTGATTGTGAATGTTAAACAAAATGACAAAATACAAAAAAAGCATAACAATCAGCAATCAATCAATGTCTACAACATAACAAATGAGACAAATTATCTGCACAAGTAAAACATCGCTTCAGAAGGCCTTTATTAACCCCCCGGAGCCGTGTGGAGCAGTTATATGATGGATACATGCTGCACTATCTATCTATCTATCTATCTATCTATCTATCTATCTATCTATCTATCTATCTATCTATCTATCTATCTATCTATCTATCTATCTATCTATCTATCTATCTATCTATCTATCTATCTATCTATCTATCTATGCCCACCACCACCCCCTTCACTTGGAAGGACACTTTCTATCTATCTATCTATCTATCTATCTATCTATCTATCTATCTATCTATCTATCTATCTATCTATCTATCTATCTATCTATCTATCTATCTATCTATCTATCTATCTATCTATAACAATCTGTGATTGTGAATGTTAAACAAAATGACAAAATACAAAAAAAGCATAACAATCAGCAATCAATCAATGTCTACAACATAACAAATGAGACAAATTATCTGCACAAGTAAAACATCGCTTCAGAAGGCCTTTATTAACCCCCCGGAGCCGTGTGGAGCAGTTATATGATGGATACATGCTGCACTATCTATCTATCTATCTATCTATCTATCTATCTATCTATCTATCTATCTATCTATCTATCTATCTATCTATCTATCTATCTATCTATCTATCTATCTATCTATCTATCTATCTATCTATGCCCACCACCACCCCCTTCACTTGGAAGGACACTTTCTATCTATCTATCTATCTATCTATCTATCTATCTATCTATCTATCTATCTATCTATCTATCTATCTATCTATCTATCTATCTATCTATCTATCTATCTATCTATCTATCTATCTATCTATCTATCTATAACAATTTGTGATTGTGAATGTTAAACAAAATGACAAAATACAAAAAAAGCATAACAATCAGCAATCAATCAATGTCTACAACATAACAAATGAGACAAATTATCTGCACAAGTAAAACATCGCTTCAGAAGGCCTTTATTAACCCCCCGGAGCCGTGTGGAGCAGTTATATGATGGATACATGCTGCACTATCTATCTATCTATCTATCTATCTATCTATCTATCTATCTATCTATCTATCTATCTATCTATCTATCTATCTATCTATCTATCTATCTATCTATCTATCTATCTATCTATCTATCTATCTATGCCCACCACCACCCCCTTCACTTGGAAGGACACTTTCTATCTATCTATCTATCTATCTATCTATCTATCTATCTATCTATCTATCTATCTATCTATCTATCTATCTATCTATCTATCTATCTATCTATCTATCTATCTATCTATCTATCTATCTATCTATAACAATCTGTGATTGTGAATGTTAAACAAAATGACAAAATACAAAAAAAGCATAACAATCAGCAATCAATCAATGTCTACAACATAACAAATGAGACAAATTATCTGCACAAGTAAAACATCGCTTCAGAAAGCCTTTATTAACCCCCCGGAGCCGTGTGGAGCAGTTATATGATGGATACATGCTGCACTATCTATCTATCTATCTATCTATCTATCTATCTATCTATCTATCTATCTATCTATCTATCTATCTATCTATCTATCTATCTATCTATCTATCTATCTATCTATCTATCTATCTATCTATCTATAACAATTTGTGATTGTGAATGTTAAACAAAATGACAAAATACAAAAAAAGCATAACAATCAGCAATCAATCAATGTCTACAACATAACAAATGAGACAAATTATCTGCACAAGTAAAACATCGCTTCAGAAGGCCTTTATTAACCCCCCGGAGCCGTGTGGAGCAGTTATATGATGGATACATGCTGCACTATCTATCTATCTATCTATCTATCTATCTATCTATCTATCTATCTATCTATCTATCTATCTATCTATCTATCTATCTATCTATCTATCTATCTATCTATCTATCTATCTATCTATCTATCTATCTATCTATCTATCTATGCCCACCACCACCCCCTTCACTTGGAAGGACACTTTCTATCTATCTATCTATCTATCTATCTATCTATCTATCTATCTATCTATCTATCTATCTATCTATCTATCTATCTATCTATCTATCTATCTATCTATCTATCTATCTATAACAATCTGTGATTGTGAATGTTAAACAAAATGACAAAATACAAAAAAAGCATAACAATCAGCAATCAATCAATGTCTACAACATAACAAATGAGACAAATTATCTGCACAAGTAAAACATCGCTTCAGAAGGCCTTTATTAACCCCCCGGAGCCGTGTGGAGCAGTTATATGATGGATACATGCTGCACTATCTATCTATCTATCTATCTATCTATCTATCTATCTATCTATCTATCTATCTATCTATCTATCTATCTATCTATCTATCTATCTATCTATCTATCTATCTATCTATCTATCTATCTATCTATCTATCTATCTATCTATCTATCTATGCCCACCACCACCCCCTTCACTTGGAAGGACACTTTCTATCTATCTATCTATCTATCTATCTATCTATCTATCTATCTATCTATCTATCTATCTATCTATCTATCTATCTATCTATCTATCTATCTATCTATCTATCTATCTATCTATCTATCTATAACAATCTGTGATTGTGAATGTTAAACAAAATGACAAAATACAAAAAAAGCATAACAATCAGCAATCAATCAATGTCTACAACATAACAAATGAGACAAATTATCTGCACAAGTAAAACATAGCTTCAGAAGGCCTTTATTAACCCCCCGGAGCCGTGTGGAGCAGTTTTATGATGGATACATGCTGCACTATCTATCTATCTATCTATCTATCTATCTATCTATCTATCTATCTATCTATCTATCTATCTATCTATCTATCTATCTATCTATCTATCTATCTATCTATCTATCTATCTATCTATCTATCTATCTATCTATCTATCTATCTATGCCCACCACCACCCCCTTCACTTGGAAGGACACTTTCTATCTATCTATCTATCTATCTATCTATCTATCTATCTATCTATCTATCTATCTATCTATCTATCTATCTATCTATCTATCTATCTATCTATCTATCTATCTATCTATCTATCTATCTATCTATAACAATCTGTGATTGTGAATGTTAAACAAAATGACAAAATACAAAAAAAGCATAACAATCAGCAATCAATCAATGTCTACAACATAACAAATGAGACAAATTATCTGCACAAGTAAAACATCGCTTCAGAAGGCCTTTATTAACCCCCCGGAGCCGTGTGGAGCAGTTATATGATGGATACATGCTGCACTATCTATCTATCTATCTATCTATCTATCTATCTATCTATCTATCTATCTATCTATCTATCTATCTATCTATCTATCTATCTATCTATCTATCTATCTATCTATCTATCTATCTATCTATCTATCTATGCCCACCACCACCCCCTTCACTTGGAAGGACACTTTCTATCTATCTATCTATCTATCTATCTATCTATCTATCTATCTATCTATCTATCTATCTATCTATCTATCTATCTATCTATCTATCTATCTATCTATCTATCTATCTATCTATCTATCTATCTATCTATCTATCTATCTATCTATCTATAACAATTTGTGATTGTGAATGTTAAACAAAATGACAAAATACAAAAAAAGCATAACAATCAGCAATCAATCAATGTCTACAACATAACAAATGAGACAAATTATCTGCACAAGTAAAACATCGCTTCAGAAGGCCTTTATTAACCCCCCGGAGCCGTGTGGAGCAGTTATATGATGGATACATGCTGCACTATCTATCTATCTATCTATCTATCTATCTATCTATCTATCTATCTATCTATCTATCTATCTATCTATCTATCTATCTATCTATCTATCTATCTATCTATCTATCTATCTATCTATCTATCTATCTATCTATGCCCACCACCACCCCCTTCACTTGGAAGGACACTTTCTATCTATCTATCTATCTATCTATCTATCTATCTATCTATCTATCTATCTATCTATCTATCTATCTATCTATCTATCTATCTATAACAATCTGTGATTGTGAATGTTAAACAAAATGACAAAATACAAAAAAAGCATAACAATCAGCAATCAATCAATGTCTACAACATAACAAATGAGACAAATTATCTGCACAAGTAAAACATCGCTTCAGAAGGCCTTTATTAACCCCCCGGAGCCGTGTGGAGCAGTTATATGATGGATACATGCTGCACTATCTATCTATCTATCTATCTATCTATCTATCTATCTATCTATCTATCTATCTATCTATCTATCTATCTATCTATCTATCTATCTATCTATCTATCTATCTATGCCCACCACCACCCCCTTCACTTGGAAGGACACTTTCTATCTATCTATCTATCTATCTATCTATCTATCTATCTATCTATCTATCTATCTATCTATCTATCTATCTATCTATCTATCTATCTATCTATCTATCTATCTATCTATCTATCTATCTATCTATCTATCTATCTATCTATCTATCTATAACAATCTGTGATTGTGAATGTTAAACAAAATGACAAAATACAAAAAAAGCATAACAATCAGCAATCAATCAATGTCTACAACATAACAAATGAGACAAATTATCTGCACAAGTAAAACATAGCTTCAGAAGGCCTTTATTAACCCCCCGGAGCCGTGTGGAGCAGTTTTATGATGGATACATGCTGCACTATCTATCTATCTATCTATCTATCTATCTATCTATCTATCTATCTATCTATCTATCTATCTATCTATCTATCTATCTATCTATCTATCTATCTATCTATCTATCTATCTATCTATCTATGCCCACCACCACCCCCTTCACTTGGAAGGACACTTTCTATCTATCTATCTATCTATCTATCTATCTATCTATCTATCTATCTATCTATCTATCTATCTATCTATCTATCTATCTATCTATCTATCTATCTATCTATCTATCTATCTATCTATCTATCTATCTATCTATCTATCTATAACAATCTGTGATTGTGAATGTTAAACAAAATGACAAAATACAAAAAAAGCATAACAATCAGCAATCAATCAATGTCTACAACATAACAAATGAGACAAATTATCTGCACAAGTAAAACATCGCTTCAGAAGGCCTTTATTAACCCCCCGGAGCCGTGTGGAGCAGTTATATGATGGATACATGCTGCACTATCTATCTATCTATCTATCTATCTATCTATCTATCTATCTATCTATCTATCTATCTATCTATCTATCTATCTATCTATCTATCTATCTATCTATCTATCTATCTATCTATCTATCTATCTATCTATCTATCTATCTATCTATCTATCTATCTATGCCCACCACCACCCCCTTCACTTGGAAGGACACTTTCTATCTATCTATCTATCTATCTATCTATCTATCTATCTATCTATCTATCTATCTATCTATCTATCTATCTATCTATCTATCTATCTATCTATCTATCTATCTATCTATCTATCTATCTATCTATCTATAACAATCTGTGATTGTGAATGTTAAACAAAATGACAAAATACAAAAAAAGCATAACAATCAGCAATCAATCAATGTCTACAACATAACAAATGAGACAAATTATCTGCACAAGTAAAACATCGCTTCAGAAGGCCTTTATTAACCCCCCGGAGCCGTGTGGAGCAGTTATATGATGGATACATGCTGCACTATCTATCTATCTATCTATCTATCTATCTATCTATCTATCTATCTATCTATCTATCTATCTATCTATCTATCTATCTATCTATCTATCTATCTATCTATCTATCTATCTATCTATCTATCTATCTATGCCCACCACCACCCCCTTCACTTGGAAGGACACTTTCTATCTATCTATCTATCTATCTATCTATCTATCTATCTATCTATCTATCTATCTATCTATCTATCTATCTATCTATCTATCTATCTATCTATCTATCTATCTATCTATCTATAACAATTTGTGATTGTGAATGTTAAACAAAATGACAAAATACAAAAAAAGCATAACAATCAGCAATCAATCAATGTCTACAACATAACAAATGAGACAAATTATCTGCACAAGTAAAACATCGCTTCAGAAGGCCTTTATTAACCCCCCGGAGCCGTGTGGAGCAGTTATATGATGGATACATGCTGCACTATCTATCTATCTATCTATCTATCTATCTATCTATCTATCTATCTATCTATCTATCTATCTATCTATCTATCTATCTATCTATCTATCTATCTATCTATCTATCTATGCCCACCACCACCCCCTTCACTTGGAAGGACACTTTCTATCTATCTATCTATCTATCTATCTATCTATCTATCTATCTATCTATCTATCTATCTATCTATCTATCTATCTATCTATCTATCTATCTATCTATCTATCTATCTATCTATCTATCTATCTATAACAATCTGTGATTGTGAATGTTAAACAAAATGACAAAATACAAAAAAAGCATAACAATCAGCAATCAATCAATGTCTACAACATAACAAATGAGACAAATTATCTGCACAAGTAAAACATCGCTTCAGAAGGCCTTTATTAACCCCCCGGAGCCGTGTGGAGCAGTTATATGATGGATACATGCTGCACTATCTATCTATCTATCTATCTATCTATCTATCTATCTATCTATCTATCTATCTATCTATCTATCTATCTATCTATCTATCTATCTATCTATCTATCTATCTATCTATCTATCTATCTATCTATCTATGCCCACCACCACCCCCTTCACTTGGAAGGACACTTTCTATCTATCTATCTATCTATCTATCTATCTATCTATCTATCTATCTATCTATCTATCTATCTATCTATCTATCTATCTATCTATCTATAACAATTTGTGATTGTGAATGTTAAACAAAATGACAAAATACAAAAAAAGCATAACAATCAGCAATCAATCAATGTCTACAACATAACAAATGAGACAAATTATCTGCACAAGTAAAACATCGCTTCAGAAGGCCTTTATTAACCCCCCGGAGCCGTGTGGAGCAGTTATATGATGGATACATGCTGCACTATCTATCTATCTATCTATCTATCTATCTATCTATCTATCTATCTATCTATCTATCTATCTATCTATCTATCTATCTATCTATCTATCTATCTATCTATCCATCCATCCATCCATCCATCCATCCATCCATCCATCCATCCATCCATCCATCCATCCATCCATCCATCCATCCATCCATCCATCCATCCATCTATCTATCTATCTATCTATCTATCTATCTATCTATCTATCTATCTATGCCCACCACCACCCCCTTCACTTGGAAGGACACTTTCTATCTATCTATCTATCTATCTATCTATCTATCTATCTATCTATCTATCTATCTATCTATCTATCTATCTATCTATCTATCTATCTATCTATCTATCTATCTATCTATCTATCTATCTATCTATCTATCTATCTATAACAATCTGTGATTGTGAATGTTAAACAAAATGACAAAATACAAAAAAAGCATAACAATCAGCAATCAATCAATGTCTACAACATAACAAATGAGACAAATTATCTGCACAAGTAAAACATCGCTTCAGAAGGCCTTTATTAACCCCCCGGAGCCGTGTGGAGCAGTTTTATGATGGATACATGCTGCACTATCTATCTATCTATCTATCTATCTATCTATCTATCTATCTATCTATCTATCTATCTATCTATCTATCTATCTATCTATCTATCTATCTATCTATCTATCTATCTATCTATCTATCTATCTATCTATCTATAACAATCTGTGATTGTGAATGTTAAACAAAATGACAAAATACAAAAAAAGCATAACAATCAGCAATCAATCAATGTCTACAACATAACAAATGAGACAAATTATCTGCACAAGTAAAACATCGCTTCAGAAGGCCTTTATTAACCCCCCGGAGCCGTGTGGAGCAGTTATATGATGGATACATGCTGCACTATCTATCTATCTATCTATCTATCTATCTATCTATCTATCTATCTATCTATCTATCTATCTATCTATCTATCTATCTATCTATCTATCTATCTATCTATCTATCTATCTATCTATCTATCTATCTATAACAATCTGTGATTGTGAATGTTAAACAAAATGACAAAATACAAAAAAAGCATAACAATCAGCAATCAATCAATGTCTACAACATAACAAATGAGACAAATTATCTGCACAAGTAAAACATAGCTTCAGAAGGCCTTTATTAACCCCCCGGAGCCGTGTGGAGCAGTTTTATGATGGATACATGCTGCACTATCTATCTATCTATCTATCTATCTATCTATCTATCTATCTATCTATCTATCTATCTATCTATCTATCTATCTATCTATCTATCTATCTATCTATCTATCTATCTATCTATCTATCTATCTATAACAATCTGTGATTGTGAATGTTAAACAAAATGACAAAATACAAAAAAAGCATAACAATCAGCAATCAATCAATGTCTACAACATAACAAATGAGACAAATTATCTGCACAAGTAAAACATCGCTTCAGAAGGCCTTTATTAACCCCCCGGAGCCGTGTGAAGCAGTTTTATGATGGATACATGCTGCACTATCTATCTATCTATCTATCTATCTATCTATCTATCTATCTATCTATCTATCTATCTATCTATCTATCTATCTATCTATCTATCTATCTATCTATCTATAACAATCTGTGATTGTGAATGTTAAACAAAATGACAAAATACAAAAAAAGCATAACAATCAGCAATCAATCAATGTCTACAACATAACAAATGAGACAAATTATCTGCACAAGTAAAACATCGCTTCAGAAGGCCTTTATTAACCCCGCGGAGCCGTGTGGAGCAGTTATATGATGGATACATGCTGCACTATCTATCTATCTATCTATCTATCTATCTATCTATCTATCTATCTATCTATCTATCTATCTATCTATCTATCTATCTATCTATCTATCTATCTATCTATCTATCTATCTATCTATCTATCTATCTATCTATCTATCTATCTATCTATCTATCTATGCCCACCACCACCCCCTTCACTTGGAAGGACACTTTCTATCTATCTATCTATCTATCTATCTATCTATCTATCTATCTATCTATCTATCTATCTATCTATCTATCTATCTATCTATCTATCTATCTATCTATCTATCTATCTATCTATCTATCTATCTATCTATCTATCTATCTATCTATCTATAACAATCTGTGATTGTGAATGTTAAACAAAATGACAAAATACAAAAAAAGCATAACAATCAGCAATCAATCAATGTCTACAACATAACAAATGAGACAAATTATCTGCACAAGTAAAACATCGCTTCAGAAGGCCTTTATTAACCCCCCGGAGCCGTGTGGAGCAGTTATATGATGGATACATGCTGCACTATCTATCTATCTATCTATCTATCTATCTATCTATCTATCTATCTATCTATCTATCTATCTATCTATCTATCTATCTATCTATCTATCTATCTATCTATCTATCTATCTATCTATCTATCTATCTATCTATCTATGCCCACCACCACCCCCTTCACTTGGAAGGACACTTTCTATCTATCTATCTATCTATCTATCTATCTATCTATCTATCTATCTATCTATCTATCTATCTATCTATCTATCTATCTATCTATCTATCTATCTATCTATCTATCTATCTATCTATCTATCTATCTATCTATCTATAACAATTTGTGATTGTGAATGTTAAACAAAATGACAAAATACAAAAAAAGCATAACAATCAGCAATCAATCAATGTCTACAACATAACAAATGAGACAAATTATCTGCACAAGTAAAACATCGCTTCAGAAGGCCTTTATTAACCCCCCGGAGCCGTGTGGAGCAGTTATATGATGGATACATGCTGCACTATCTATCTATCTATCTATCTATCTATCTATCTATCTATCTATCTATCTATCTATCTATCTATCTATCTATCTATCTATCTATCTATCTATCTATCTATGCCCACCACCACCCCCTTCACTTGGAAGGACACTTTCTATCTATCTATCTATCTATCTATATATCTATCTATCTATCTATCTATCTATCTATCTATCTATCTATCTATCTATCTATCTATCTATCTATCTATCTATCTATCTATCTATCTATCTATCTATCTATCTATCTATAACAATCTGTGATTGTGAATGTTAAACAAAATGACAAAATACAAAAAAAGCATAACAATCAGCAATCAATCAATGTCTACAACATAACAAATGAGACAAATTATCTGCACAAGTAAAACATCGCTTCAGAAGGCCTTTATTAACCCCCCGGAGCCGTGTGGAGCAGTTATATGATGGATACATGCTGCACTATCTATCTATCTATCTATCTATCTATCTATCTATCTATCTATCTATCTATCTATCTATCTATCTATCTATCTATCTATCTATCTATCTATCTATCTATCTATCTATCTATCTATCTATCTATCTATCTATCTATCTATGCCCACCACCACCCCCTTCACTTGGAAGGACACTTTCTATCTATCTATCTATCTATCTATCTATCTATCTATCTATCTATCTATCTATCTATCTATCTATCTATCTATCTATCTATCTATCTATCTATCTATCTATCTATCTATCTATCTATCTATCTATCTATCTATCTATCTATAACAATTTGTGATTGTGAATGTTAAACAAAATGACAAAATACAAAAAAAGCATAACAATCAGCAATCAATCAATGTCTACAACATAACAAATGAGACAAATTATCTGCACAAGTAAAACATCGCTTCAGAAGGCCTTTATTAACCCCCCGGAGCCGTGTGGAGCAGTTATATGATGGATACATGCTGCACTATCTATCTATCTATCTATCTATCTATCTATCTATCTATCTATCTATCTATCTATCTATCTATCTATCTATCTATCTATCTATCTATCTATCCATCCATCCATCCATCCATCCATCCATCCATCCATCCATCCATCCATCCATCCATCCATCCATCCATCCATCTATCTATCTATCTATCTATCTATCTATCTATCTATCTATCTATCTATCTATCTATCTATCTATCTATCTATCTATCTATCTATCTATCTATGCCCACCACCACCCCCTTCACTTGGAAGGACACTTTCTATCTATCTATCTATCTATCTATCTATCTATCTATCTATCTATCTATCTATCTATCTATCTATCTATCTATCTATCTATCTATCTATCTATCTATCTATCTATCTATCTATCTATCTATCTATCTATCTATCTATAACAATCTGTGATTGTGAATGTTAAACAAAATGACAAAATACAAAAAAAGCATAACAATCAGCAATCAATCAATGTCTACAACATAACAAATGAGACAAATTATCTGCACAAGTAAAACATCGCTTCAGAAGGCCTTTATTAACCCCCCGGAGCCGTGTGGAGCAGTTTTATGATGGATACATGCTGCACTATCTATCTATCTATCTATCTATCTATCTATCTATCTATCTATCTATCTATCTATCTATCTATCTATCTATCTATCTATCTATCTATCTATCTATCTATCTATCTATCTATCTATCTATAACAATCTGTGATTGTGAATGTTAAACAAAATGACAAAATACAAAAAAAGCATAACAATCAGCAATCAATCAATGTCTACAACATAACAAATGAGACAAATTATCTGCACAAGTAAAACATCGCTTCAGAAGGCCTTTATTAACCCCCCGGAGCCGTGTGGAGCAGTTATATGATGGATACATGCTGCACTATCTATCTATCTATCTATCTATCTATCTATCTATCTATCTATCTATCTATCTATCTATCTATCTATCTATCTATCTATCTATCTATCTATCTATCTATCTATCTATCTATAACAATCTGTGATTGTGAATGTTAAACAAAATGACAAAATACAAAAAAAGCATAACAATCAGCAATCAATCAATGTCTACAACATAACAAATGAGACAAATTATCTGCACAAGTAAAACATCGCTTCAGAAGGCCTTTATTAACCCCCCGGAGCCGTGTGGAGCAGTTATATGATGGATACATGCTGCACTATCTATCTATCTATCTATCTATCTATCTATCTATCTATCTATCTATCTATCTATCTATCTATCTATCTATCTATCTATCTATCTATCTATCTATCTATCTATCTATCTATCTATCTATGCCCACCACCACCCCCTTCACTTGGAAGGACACTTTCTATCTATCTATCTATCTATCTATCTATCTATCTATCTATCTATCTATCTATCTATCTATCTATCTATCTATCTATCTATCTATCTATCTATCTATCTATCTATCTATCTATCTATCTATCTATGCCCACCACCACCCCCTTCACTTGGAAGGACACTTTCTATCTATCTATCTATCTATCTATCTATCTATCTATCTATCTATCTATCTATCTATCTATCTATCTATCTATCTATCTATCTATCTATCTATCTATCTATCTATCTATCTATCTATAACAATTTGTGATTGTGAATGTTAAACAAAATGACAAAATACAAAAAAAGCATAACAATCAGCAATCAATCAATGTCTACAACATAACAAATGAGACAAATTATCTGCACAAGTAAAACATCGCTTCAGAAGGCCTTTATTAACCCCCCGGAGCCGTGTGGAGCAGTTATATGATGGATACATGCTGCACTATCTATCTATCTATCTATCTATCTATCTATCTATCTATCTATCTATCTATCTATCTATCTATCTATCTATCTATCTATCTATCTATCTATCTATCTATCTATCTATCTATCTATCTATCTATCTATGCCCACCACCACCCCCTTCACTTGGAAGGACACTTTCTATCTATCTATCTATCTATCTATCTATCTATCTATCTATCTATCTATCTATCTATCTATCTATCTATCTATCTATCTATCTATCTATCTATCTATCTATCTATCTATCTATCTATCTATCTATCTATCTATCTATCTATCTATCTATCTATAACAATCTGTGATTGTGAATGTTAAACAAAATGACAAAATACAAAAAAAGCATAACAATCAGCAATCAATCAATGTCTACAACATAACAAATGAGACAAATTATCTGCACAAGTAAAACATCGCTTCAGAAGGCCTTTATTAACCCCGCGGAGCCGTGTGGAGCAGTTATATGATGGATACATGCTGCACTATCTATCTATCTATCTATCTATCTATCTATCTATCTATCTATCTATCTATCTATCTATCTATCTATCTATCTATCTATCTATCTATCTATCTATCTATCTATCTATCTATCTATCTATCTATCTATCTATCTATCTATCTATCTATGCCCACCACCACCCCCTTCACTTGGAAGGACACTTTCTATCTATCTATCTATCTATCTATCTATCTATCTATCTATCTATCTATCTATCTATCTATCTATCTATCTATCTATCTATCTATCTATCTATCTATCTATCTATCTATCTATCTATCTATCTATCTATCTATCTATCTATCTATAACAATCTGTGATTGTGAATGTTAAACAAAATGACAAAATACAAAAAAAGCATAACAATCAGCAATCAATCAATGTCTACAACATAACAAATGAGACAAATTATCTGCACAAGTAAAACATCGCTTCAGAAGGCCTTTATTAACCCCCCGGAGCCGTGTGGAGCAGTTATATGATGGATACATGCTGCACTATCTATCTATCTATCTATCTATCTATCTATCTATCTATCTATCTATCTATCTATCTATCTATCTATCTATCTATCTATCTATCTATCTATCTATCTATCTATCTATCTATCTATCTATCTATCTATCTATCTATCTATGCCCACCACCACCCCCTTCACTTGGAAGGACACTTTCTATCTATCTATCTATCTATCTATCTATCTATCTATCTATCTATCTATCTATCTATCTATCTATCTATCTATCTATCTATCTATCTATCTATCTATCTATCTATCTATCTATCTATCTATCTATCTATCTATCTATCTATCTATAACAATTTGTGATTGTGAATGTTAAACAAAATGACAAAATACAAAAAAAGCATAACAATCAGCAATCAATCAATGTCTACAACATAACAAATGAGACAAATTATCTGCACAAGTAAAACATCGCTTCAGAAGGCCTTTATTAACCCCCCGGAGCCGTGTGGAGCAGTTATATGATGGATACATGCTGCACTATCTATCTATCTATCTATCTATCTATCTATCTATCTATCTATCTATCTATCTATCTATCTATCTATCTATCTATCTATCTATCTATCTATCTATCTATCTATCTATCTATCTATGCCCACCACCACCCCCTTCACTTGGAAGGACACTTTCTATCTATCTATCTATCTATCTATATATCTATCTATCTATCTATCTATCTATCTATCTATCTATCTATCTATCTATCTATCTATCTATCTATCTATCTATCTATCTATCTATCTATCTATCTATCTATCTATCTATCTATCTATCTATCTATCTATAACAATCTGTGATTGTGAATGTTAAACAAAATGACAAAATACAAAAAAAGCATAACAATCAGCAATCAATCAATGTCTACAACATAACAAATGAGACAAATTATCTGCACAAGTAAAACATCGCTTCAGAAGGCCTTTATTAACCCCCCGGAGCCGTGTGGAGCAGTTATATGATGGATACATGCTGCACTATCTATCTATCTATCTATCTATCTATCTATCTATCTATCTATCTATCTATCTATCTATCTATCTATCTATCTATCTATCTATAACAATTTGTGATTGTGAATGTTAAACAAAATGACAAAATACAAAAAAAGCATAACAATCAGCAATCAATCAATGTCTACAACATAACAAATGAGACAAATTATCTGCACAAGTAAAACATCGCTTCAGAAGGCCTTTATTAACCCCCCGGAGCCGTGTGGAGCAGTTATATGATGGATACATGCTGCACTATCTATCTATCTATCTATCTATCTATCTATCTATCTATCTATCTATCTATCTATCTATCTATCTATCTATCTATCTATCTATCTATCTATCTATCTATCTATCTATCTATCTATCTATGCCCACCACCACCCCCTTCACTTGGAAGGACACTTTCTATCTATCTATCTATCTATCTATCTATCTATCTATCTATCTATCTATCTATCTATCTATCTATCTATCTATCTATCTATCTATCTATCTATCTATCTATCTATCTATCTATCTATCTATCTATCTATCTATCTATCTATCTATCTATAACAATCTGTGATTGTGAATGTTAAACAAAATGACAAAATACAAAAAAAGCATAACAATCAGCAATCAATCAATGTCTACAACATAACAAATGAGACAAATTATCTGCACAAGTAAAACATCGCTTCAGAAGGCCTTTATTAACCCCGCGGAGCCGTGTGGAGCAGTTATATGATGGATACATGCTGCACTATCTATCTATCTATCTATCTATCTATCTATCTATCTATCTATCTATCTATCTATCTATCTATCTATCTATCTATCTATCTATCTATCTATCTATCTATCTATCTATCTATCTATCTATCTATCTATCTATCTATCTATCTATCTATGCCCACCACCACCCCCTTCACTTGGAAGGACACTTTCTATCTATCTATCTATCTATCTATCTATCTATCTATCTATCTATCTATCTATCTATCTATCTATCTATCTATCTATCTATCTATCTATCTATCTATCTATCTATCTATCTATCTATCTATCTATCTATCTATCTATCTATCTATCTATCTATCTATCTATAACAATCTGTGATTGTGAATGTTAAACAAAATGACAAAATACAAAAAAAGCATAACAATCAGCAATCAATCAATGTCTACAACATAACAAATGAGACAAATTATCTGCACAAGTAAAACATCGCTTCAGAAGGCCTTTATTAACCCCCCGGAGCCGTGTGGAGCAGTTATATGATGGATACATGCTGCACTATCTATCTATCTATCTATCTATCTATCTATCTATCTATCTATCTATCTATCTATCTATCTATCTATCTATCTATCTATCTATCTATCTATCTATCTATCTATCTATCTATCTATCTATCTATCTATCTATCTATCTATGCCCACCACCACCCCCTTCACTTGGAAGGACACTTTCTATCTATCTATCTATCTATCTATCTATCTATCTATCTATCTATCTATCTATCTATCTATCTATCTATCTATCTATCTATCTATCTATCTATCTATCTATCTATCTATCTATCTATCTATCTATCTATCTATCTATCTATAACAATTTGTGATTGTGAATGTTAAACAAAATGACAAAATACAAAAAAAGCATAACAATCAGCAATCAATCAATGTCTACAACATAACAAATGAGACAAATTATCTGCACAAGTAAAACATCGCTTCAGAAGGCCTTTATTAACCCCCCGGAGCCGTGTGGAGCAGTTATATGATGGATACATGCTGCACTATCTATCTATCTATCTATCTATCTATCTATCTATCTATCTATCTATCTATCTATCTATCTATCTATCTATCTATCTATCTATCTATCTATCTATCTATCTATCTATCTATCTATCTATGCCCACCACCACCCCCTTCACTTGGAAGGACACTTTCTATCTATCTATCTATCTATCTATATATCTATCTATCTATCTATCTATCTATCTATCTATCTATCTATCTATCTATCTATCTATCTATCTATCTATCTATCTATCTATCTATCTATCTATCTATCTATCTATCTATCTATCTATCTATCTATAACAATCTGTGATTGTGAATGTTAAACAAAATGACAAAATACAAAAAAAGCATAACAATCAGCAATCAATCAATGTCTACAACATAACAAATGAGACAAATTATCTGCACAAGTAAAACATCGCTTCAGAAGGCCTTTATTAACCCCCCGGAGAGCCGTGTGGAGCAGTTATATGATGGATACATGCTGCACTATCTATCTATCTATCTATCTATCTATCTATCTATCTATCTATCTATCTATCTATCTATCTATCTATCTATCTATCTATCTATCTATCTATCTATCTATCTATCTATCTATCTATCTATCTATCTATCTATCTATCTATCTATCTATGCCCACCACCACCCCCCTTCACTTGGAAGGACACTTTCTATCTATCTATCTATCTATCTATCTATCTATCTATCTATCTATCTATCTATCTATCTATCTATCTATCTATCTATCTATCTATCTATCTATCTATCTATCTATCTATCTATCTATCTATCTATCTATCTATAACAATTTGTGATTGTGAATGTTAAACAAAATGACAAAATACAAAAAAAGCATAACAATCAGCAATCAATCAATGTCTACAACATAACAAATGAGACAAATTATCTGCACAAGTAAAACATCGCTTCAGAAGGCCTTTATTAACCCCCCGGAGCCGTGTGGAGCAGTTATATGATGGATACATGCTGCACTATCTATCTATCTATCTATCTATCTATCTATCTATCTATCTATCTATCTATCTATCTATCTATCTATCTATCTATCTATCTATCTATCTATCTATCTATCCATCCATCCATCCATCCATCCATCCATCCATCCATCCATCCATCCATCCATCCATCCATCCATCTATCTATCTATCTATCTATCTATCTATCTATCTATCTATCTATCTATCTATCTATCTATCTATCTATCTATCTATCTATCTATCTATCTATCTATCTATCTATCTATCTATCTATCTATCTATGCCCACCACCACCCCCTTCACTTGGAAGGACACTTTCTATCTATCTATCTATCTATCTATCTATCTATCTATCTATCTATCTATCTATCTATCTATCTATCTATCTATCTATCTATCTATCTATCTATCTATCTATCTATCTATCTATCTATCTATCTATCTATCTATCTATCTATAACAATCTGTGATTGTGAATGTTAAACAAAATGACAAAATACAAAAAAAGCATAACAATCAGCAATCAATCAATGTCTACAACATAACAAATGAGACAAATTATCTGCACAAGTAAAACATCGCTTCAGAAGGCCTTTATTAACCCCCCGGAGCCGTGTGGAGCAGTTTTATGATGGATACATGCTGCACTATCTATCTATCTATCTATCTATCTATCTATCTATCTATCTATCTATCTATCTATCTATCTATCTATCTATCTATCTATCTATCTATCTATCTATCTATCTATCTATAACAATCTGTGATTGTGAATGTTAAACAAAATGACAAAATACAAAAAAAGCATAACAATCAGCAATCAATCAATGTCTACAACATAACAAATGAGACAAATTATCTGCACAAGTAAAACATCGCTTCAGAAGGCCTTTATTAACCCCCCGGAGCCGTGTGGAGCAGTTATATGATGGATACATGCTGCACTATCTATCTATCTATCTATCTATCTATCTATCTATCTATCTATCTATCTATCTATCTATCTATCTATCTATCTATCTATCTATCTATCTATCTATCTATCTATCTATCTATCTATAACAATCTGTGATTGTGAATGTTAAACAAAATGACAAAATACAAAAAAAGCATAACAATCAGCAATCAATCAATGTCTACAACATAACAAATGAGACAAATTATCTGCACAAGTAAAACATCGCTTCAGAAGGCCTTTATTAACCCCCCGGAGCCGTGTGGAGCAGTTATATGATGGATACATGCTGCACTATCTATCTATCTATCTATCTATCTATCTATCTATCTATCTATCTATCTATCTATCTATCTATCTATCTATCTATCTATCTATCTATCTATCTATCTATCTATCTATCTATCTATCTATCTATCTATCTATCTATCTATGCCCACCACCACCCCCTTCACTTGGAAGGACACTTTCTATCTATCTATCTATCTATCTATCTATCTATCTATCTATCTATCTATCTATCTATCTATCTATCTATCTATCTATCTATCTATCTATCTATCTATCTATGCCCACCACCACCCCCTTCACTTGGAAGGACACTTTCTATCTATCTATCTATCTATCTATCTATCTATCTATCTATCTATCTATCTATCTATCTATCTATCTATCTATCTATCTATCTATCTATCTATCTATCTATCTATCTATCTATAACAATTTGTGATTGTGAATGTTAAACAAAATGACAAAATACAAAAAAAGCATAACAATCAGCAATCAATCAATGTCTACAACATAACAAATGAGACAAATTATCTGCACAAGTAAAACATCGCTTCAGAAGGCCTTTATTAACCCCCCGGAGCCGTGTGGAGCAGTTATATGATGGATACATGCTGCACTATCTATCTATCTATCTATCTATCTATCTATCTATCTATCTATCTATCTATCTATCTATCTATCTATCTATCTATCTATCTATCTATCTATCTATCTATCTATCTATCTATAACAATTTGTGATTGTGAATGTTAAACAAAATGACAAAATACAAAAAAAGCATAACAATCAGCAATCAATCAATGTCTACAACATAACAAATGAGACAAATTATCTGCACAAGTAAAACATCGCTTCAGAAGGCCTTTATTAACCCCCCGGAGCCGTGTGGAGCAGTTATATGATGGATACATGCTGCACTATCTATCTATCTATCTATCTATCTATCTATCTATCTATCTATCTATCTATCTATCTATCTATCTATCTATCTATCTATCTATCTATCTATCTATCTATCTATCTATCTATCTATCTATGCCCACCACCACCCCCTTCACTTGGAAGGACACTTTCTATCTATCTATCTATCTATCTATCTATCTATCTATCTATCTATCTATCTATCTATCTATCTATCTATCTATCTATCTATCTATCTATCTATCTATCTATCTATCTATCTATCTATCTATCTATCTATCTATCTATAACAATCTGTGATTGTGAATGTTAAACAAAATGACAAAATACAAAAAAAGCATAACAATCAGCAATCAATCAATGTCTACAACATAACAAATGAGACAAATTATCTGCACAAGTAAAACATCGCTTCAGAAGGCCTTTATTAACCCCCCGGAGCCGTGTGGAGCAGTTATATGATGGATACATGCTGCACTATCTATCTATCTATCTATCTATCTATCTATCTATCTATCTATCTATCTATCTATCTATCTATCTATCTATCTATCTATCTATCTATCTATCTATCTATCTATCTATCTATCTATCTATCTATCTATCTATCTATCTATCTATCTATGCCCACCACCACCCCCTTCACTTGGAAGGACACTTTCTATCTATCTATCTATCTATCTATCTATCTATCTATCTATCTATCTATCTATCTATCTATCTATCTATCTATCTATCTATCTATCTATCTATCTATCTATCTATCTATCTATCTATCTATCTATCTATCTATAACAATTTGTGATTGTGAATGTTAAACAAAATGACAAAATACAAAAAAAGCATAACAATCAGCAATCAATCAATGTCTACAACATAACAAATGAGACAAATTATCTGCACAAGTAAAACATCGCTTCAGAAGGCCTTTATTAACCCCCCGGAGCCGTGTGGAGCAGTTATATGATGGATACATGCTGCACTATCTATCTATCTATCTATCTATCTATCTATCTATCTATCTATCTATCTATCTATCTATCTATCTATCTATCTATCTATCTATCTATCCATCCATCCATCCATCCATCCATCCATCCATCCATCCATCCATCCATCCATCCATCCATCCATCCATCCATCTATCTATCTATCTATCTATCTATCTATCTATCTATCTATCTATCTATCTATCTATCTATCTATCTATCTATCTATCTATCTATCTATCTATCTATCTATCTATCTATCTATCTATCTATGCCCACCACCACCCCCTTCACTTGGAAGGACACTTTCTATCTATCTATCTATCTATCTATCTATCTATCTATCTATCTATCTATCTATCTATCTATCTATCTATCTATCTATCTATCTATCTATCTATCTATCTATCTATCTATCTATCTATCTATCTATCTATCTATCTATAACAATCTGTGATTGTGAATGTTAAACAAAATGACAAAATACAAAAAAAGCATAACAATCAGCAATCAATCAATGTCTACAACATAACAAATGAGACAAATTATCTGCACAAGTAAAACATCGCTTCAGAAGGCCTTTATTAACCCCCCGGAGCCGTGTGGAGCAGTTTTATGATGGATACATGCTGCACTATCTATCTATCTATCTATCTATCTATCTATCTATCTATCTATCTATCTATCTATCTATCTATCTATCTATCTATCTATCTATCTATCTATCTATCTATCTATCTATAACAATCTGTGATTGTGAATGTTAAACAAAATGACAAAATACAAAAAAAGCATAACAATCAGCAATCAATCAATGTCTACAACATAACAAATGAGACAAATTATCTGCACAAGTAAAACATCGCTTCAGAAGGCCTTTATTAACCCCCCGGAGCCGTGTGGAGCAGTTATATGATGGATACATGCTGCACTATCTATCTATCTATCTATCTATCTATCTATCTATCTATCTATCTATCTATCTATCTATCTATCTATCTATCTATCTATCTATCTATCTATCTATCTATCTATCTATCTATCTATAACAATCTGTGATTGTGAATGTTAAACAAAATGACAAAATACAAAAAAAGCATAACAATCAGCAATCAATCAATGTCTACAACATAACAAATGAGACAAATTATCTGCACAAGTAAAACATCGCTTCAGAAGGCCTTTATTAACCCCCCGGAGCCGTGTGGAGCAGTTATATGATGGATACATGCTGCACTATCTATCTATCTATCTATCTATCTATCTATCTATCTATCTATCTATCTATCTATCTATCTATCTATCTATCTATCTATCTATCTATCTATCTATCTATCTATCTATCTATCTATCTATCTATCTATCTATCTATGCCCACCACCACCCCCTTCACTTGGAAGGACACTTTCTATCTATCTATCTATCTATCTATCTATCTATCTATCTATCTATCTATCTATCTATCTATCTATCTATCTATCTATCTATCTATCTATCTATCTATCTATCTATCTATCTATCTATGCCCACCACCACCCCCTTCACTTGGAAGGACACTTTCTATCTATCTATCTATCTATCTATCTATCTATCTATCTATCTATCTATCTATCTATCTATCTATCTATCTATCTATCTATCTATCTATCTATCTATCTATCTATCTATCTATCTATCTATCTATCTATCTATCTATAACAATTTGTGATTGTGAATGTTAAACAAAATGACAAAATACAAAAAAAGCATAACAATCAGCAATCAATCAATGTCTACAACATAACAAATGAGACAAATTATCTGCACAAGTAAAACATCGCTTCAGAAGGCCTTTATTAACCCCCCGGAGCCGTGTGGAGCAGTTATATGATGGATACATGCTGCACTATCTATCTATCTATCTATCTATCTATCTATCTATCTATCTATCTATCTATCTATCTATCTATCTATCTATCTATCTATCTATCTATCTATCTATCTATCTATCTATCTATGCCCACCACCACCCCCTTCACTTGGAAGGACACTTTCTATCTATCTATCTATCTATCTATCTATCTATCTATCTATCTATCTATCTATCTATCTATCTATCTATCTATCTATCTATCTATCTATCTATCTATCTATCTATCTATCTATCTATCTATCTATCTATCTATCTATCTATCTATCTATCTATCTATCTATAACAATCTGTGATTGTGAATGTTAAACAAAATGACAAAATACAAAAAAAGCATAACAATCAGCAATCAATCAATGTCTACAACATAACAAATGAGACAAATTATCTGCACAAGTAAAACATCGCTTCAGAAAGCCTTTATTAACCCCCCGGAGCCGTGTGGAGCAGTTATATGATGGATACATGCTGCACTATCTATCTATCTATCTATCTATCTATCTATCTATCTATCTATCTATCTATCTATCTATCTATCTATCTATCTATCTATCTATCTATCTATCTATCTATCTATCTATCTATCTATAACAATTTGTGATTGTGAATGTTAAACAAAATGACAAAATACAAAAAAAGCATAACAATCAGCAATCAATCAATGTCTACAACATAACAAATGAGACAAATTATCTGCACAAGTAAAACATCGCTTCAGAAGGCCTTTATTAACCCCCCGGAGCCGTGTGGAGCAGTTATATGATGGATACATGCTGCACTATCTATCTATCTATCTATCTATCTATCTATCTATCTATCTATCTATCTATCTATCTATCTATCTATCTATCTATCTATCTATCTATCTATCTATCTATCTATCTATCTATCTATCTATCTATCTATCTATCTATGCCCACCACCACCCCCTTCACTTGGAAGGACACTTTCTATCTATCTATCTATCTATCTATCTATCTATCTATCTATCTATCTATCTATCTATCTATCTATCTATCTATCTATCTATCTATCTATCTATCTATCTATCTATCTATCTATCTATCTATCTATAACAATCTGTGATTGTGAATGTTAAACAAAATGACAAAATACAAAAAAAGCATAACAATCAGCAATCAATCAATGTCTACAACATAACAAATGAGACAAATTATCTGCACAAGTAAAACATCGCTTCAGAAGGCCTTTATTAACCCCCCGGAGCCGTGTGGAGCAGTTATATGATGGATACATGCTGCACTATCTATCTATCTATCTATCTATCTATCTATCTATCTATCTATCTATCTATCTATCTATCTATCTATCTATCTATCTATCTATCTATCTATCTATCTATCTATCTATCTATCTATCTATCTATCTATCTATCTATCTATCTATCTATCTATCTATCTATCTATGCCCACCACCACCCCCTTCACTTGGAAGGACACTTTCTATCTATCTATCTATCTATCTATCTATCTATCTATCTATCTATCTATCTATCTATCTATCTATCTATCTATCTATCTATCTATCTATCTATCTATCTATCTATCTATCTATCTATCTATCTATCTATCTATAACAATCTGTGATTGTGAATGTTAAACAAAATGACAAAATACAAAAAAAGCATAACAATCAGCAATCAATCAATGTCTACAACATAACAAATGAGACAAATTATCTGCACAAGTAAAACATCGCTTCAGAAGGCCTTTATTAACCCCCCGGAGCCGTGTGGAGCAGTTATATGATGGATACATGCTGCACTATCTATCTATCTATCTATCTATCTATCTATCTATCTATCTATCTATCTATCTATCTATCTATCTATCTATCTATCTATCTATCTATCTATCTATCTATCTATCTATCTATCTATCTATCTATCTATAACAATCTGTGATTGTGAATGTTAAACAAAATGACAAAATACAAAAAAAGCATAACAATCAGCAATCAATCAATGTCTACAACATAACAAATGAGACAAATTATCTGCACAAGTAAAACATCGCTTCAGAAGGCCTTTATTAACCCCCCGGAGCCGTGTGGAGCAGTTATATGATGGATACATGCTGCACTATCTATCTATCTATCTATCTATCTATCTATCTATCTATCTATCTATCTATCTATCTATCTATCTATCTATCTATCTATCTATCTATCTATCTATCTATCTATCTATCTATCTATCTATCTATCTATCTATCTATCTATCTATGCCCACCACCACCCCCTTCACTTGGAAGGACACTTTCTATCTATCTATCTATCTATCTATCTATCTATCTATCTATCTATCTATCTATCTATCTATCTATCTATCTATCTATCTATCTATCTATCTATCTATCTATCTATCTATCTATCTATCTATCTATCTATCTATCTATCTATCTATCTATCTATCTATCTATGCCCACCACCACCCCCTTCACTTGGAAGGACACTTTCTATCTATCTATCTATCTATCTATCTATCTATCTATCTATCTATCTATCTATCTATCTATCTATCTATCTATCTATCTATCTATCTATCTATCTATCTATCTATCTATCTATCTATCTATCTATCTATCTATCTATCTATAACAATTTGTGATTGTGAATGTTAAACAAAATGACAAAATACAAAAAAAGCATAACAATCAGCAATCAATCAATGTCTACAACATAACAAATGAGACAAATTATCTGCACAAGTAAAACATCGCTTCAGAAGGCCTTTATTAACCCCCCGGAGCCGTGTGGAGCAGTTATATGATGGATACATGCTGCACTATCTATCTATCTATCTATCTATCTATCTATCTATCTATCTATCTATCTATCTATCTATCTATCTATCTATCTATCTATCTATCTATCTATCTATCTATCTATCTATCTATCTATCTATCTATCTATGCCCACCACCACCCCCTTCACTTGGAAGGACACTTTCTATCTATCTATCTATCTATCTATCTATCTATCTATCTATCTATCTATCTATCTATCTATCTATCTATCTATCTATCTATCTATCTATCTATCTATCTATCTATCTATGCCCACCACCACCCCCTTCACTTGGAAGGACACTTTCTATCTATCTATCTATCTATCTATCTATCTATCTATCTATCTATCTATCTATCTATCTATCTATCTATCTATCTATCTATCTATCTATCTATCTATCTATCTATCTATCTATCTATCTATCTATCTATCTATCTATCTATCTATAACAATTTGTGATTGTGAATGTTAAACAAAATGACAAAATACAAAAAAAGCATAACAATCAGCAATCAATCAATGTCTACAACATAACAAATGAGACAAATTATCTGCACAAGTAAAACATCGCTTCAGAAGGCCTTTATTAACCCCCCGGAGCCGTGTGGAGCAGTTATATGATGGATACATGCTGCACTATCTATCTATCTATCTATCTATCTATCTATCTATCTATCTATCTATCTATCTATCTATCTATCTATCTATCTATCTATCTATCTATCTATCTATCTATCTATCTATCTATCTATCTATCTATCTATCTATCTATCTATGCCCACCACCACCCCCTTCACTTGGAAGGACACTTTCTATCTATCTATCTATCTATCTATCTATCTATCTATCTATCTATCTATCTATCTATCTATCTATCTATCTATCTATCTATCTATCTATCTATCTATCTATCTATCTATCTATCTATCTATAACAATCTGTGATTGTGAATGTTAAACAAAATGACAAAATACAAAAAAAGCATAACAATCAGCAATCAATCAATGTCTACAACATAACAAATGAGACAAATTATCTGCACAAGTAAAACATCGCTTCAGAAAGCCTTTATTAACCCCCCGGAGCCGTGTGGAGCAGTTATATGATGGATACATGCTGCACTATCTATCTATCTATCTATCTATCTATCTATCTATCTATCTATCTATCTATCTATCTATCTATCTATCTATCTATCTATCTATCTATCTATCTATCTATCTATCTATCTATCTATCTATCTATCTATAACAATTTGTGATTGTGAATGTTAAACAAAATGACAAAATACAAAAAAAGCATAACAATCAGCAATCAATCAATGTCTACAACATAACAAATGAGACAAATTATCTGCACAAGTAAAACATCGCTTCAGAAGGCCTTTATTAACCCCCCGGAGCCGTGTGGAGCAGTTATATGATGGATACATGCTGCACTATCTATCTATCTATCTATCTATCTATCTATCTATCTATCTATCTATCTATCTATCTATCTATCTATCTATCTATCTATCTATCTATCTATCTATCTATCTATCTATCTATCTATCTATGCCCACCACCACCCCCTTCACTTGGAAGGACACTTTCTATCTATCTATCTATCTATCTATCTATCTATCTATCTATCTATCTATCTATCTATCTATCTATCTATCTATCTATCTATCTATCTATCTATCTATCTATCTATCTATCTATAACAATCTGTGATTGTGAATGTTAAACAAAATGACAAAATACAAAAAAAGCATAACAATCAGCAATCAATCAATGTCTACAACATAACAAATGAGACAAATTATCTGCACAAGTAAAACATCGCTTCAGAAGGCCTTTATTAACCCCCCGGAGCCGTGTGGAGCAGTTATATGATGGATACATGCTGCACTATCTATCTATCTATCTATCTATCTATCTATCTATCTATCTATCTATCTATCTATCTATCTATCTATCTATCTATCTATCTATCTATCTATCTATCTATCTATCTATCTATCTATGCCCACCACCACCCCCTTCACTTGGAAGGACACTTTCTATCTATCTATCTATCTATCTATCTATCTATCTATCTATCTATCTATCTATCTATCTATCTATCTATCTATCTATCTATCTATCTATCTATCTATCTATCTATCTATCTATCTATCTATCTATCTATCTATCTATCTATAACAATCTGTGATTGTGAATGTTAAACAAAATGACAAAATACAAAAAAAGCATAACAATCAGCAATCAATCAATGTCTACAACATAACAAATGAGACAAATTATCTGCACAAGTAAAACATCGCTTCAGAAGGCCTTTATTAACCCCCCGGAGCCGTGTGGAGCAGTTATATGATGGATACATGCTGCACTATCTATCTATCTATCTATCTATCTATCTATCTATCTATCTATCTATCTATCTATCTATCTATCTATCTATCTATCTATCTATCTATCTATCTATCTATCTATCTATCTATAACAATCTGTGATTGTGAATGTTAAACAAAATGACAAAATACAAAAAAAGCATAACAATCAGCAATCAATCAATGTCTACAACATAACAAATGAGACAAATTATCTGCACAAGTAAAACATCGCTTCAGAAGGCCTTTATTAACCCCCCGGAGCCGTGTGGAGCAGTTATATGATGGATACATGCTGCACTATCTATCTATCTATCTATCTATCTATCTATCTATCTATCTATCTATCTATCTATCTATCTATCTATCTATCTATCTATCTATCTATCTATCTATCTATCTATCTATCTATCTATCTATCTATCTATCTATCTATGCCCACCACCACCCCCTTCACTTGGAAGGACACTTTCTATCTATCTATCTATCTATCTATCTATCTATCTATCTATCTATCTATCTATCTATCTATCTATCTATCTATCTATCTATCTATCTATCTATCTATCTATCTATCTATCTATCTATCTATCTATCTATCTATGCCCACCACCACCCCCTTCACTTGGAAGGACACTTTCTATCTATCTATCTATCTATCTATCTATCTATCTATCTATCTATCTATCTATCTATCTATCTATCTATCTATCTATCTATCTATCTATCTATCTATCTATCTATCTATCTATCTATCTATCTATCTATCTATAACAATTTGTGATTGTGAATGTTAAACAAAATGACAAAATACAAAAAAAGCATAACAATCAGCAATCAATCAATGTCTACAACATAACAAATGAGACAAATTATCTGCACAAGTAAAACATCGCTTCAGAAGGCCTTTATTAACCCCCCGGAGCCGTGTGGAGCAGTTATATGATGGATACATGCTGCACTATCTATCTATCTATCTATCTATCTATCTATCTATCTATCTATCTATCTATCTATCTATCTATCTATCTATCTATCTATCTATCTATCTATCTATCTATCTATCTATCTATCTATCTATCTATCTATCTATCTATGCCCACCACCACCCCCTTCACTTGGAAGGACACTTTCTATCTATCTATCTATCTATCTATCTATCTATCTATCTATCTATCTATCTATCTATCTATCTATCTATCTATCTATCTATCTATCTATCTATCTATCTATCTATCTATCTATCTATCTATCTATCTATCTATCTATCTATCTATAACAATCTGTGATTGTGAATGTTAAACAAAATGACAAAATACAAAAAAAGCATAACAATCAGCAATCAATCAATGTCTACAACATAACAAATGAGACAAATTATCTGCACAAGTAAAACATCGCTTCAGAAGGCCTTTATTAACCCCCCGGAGCCGTGTGGAGCAGTTATATGATGGATACATGCTGCACTATCTATCTATCTATCTATCTATCTATCTATCTATCTATCTATCTATCTATCTATCTATCTATCTATCTATCTATCTATCTATCTATCTATCTATCTATCTATCTATCTATCTATCTATCTATGCCCACCACCACCCCCTTCACTTGGAAGGACACTTTCTATCTATCTATCTATCTATCTATCTATCTATCTATCTATCTATCTATCTATCTATCTATCTATCTATCTATCTATCTATCTATCTATCTATCTATCTATCTATCTATCTATCTATCTATCTATCTATCTATCTATCTATCTATCTATCTATCTATCTATCTATCTATGCCCACCACCACCCCCTTCACTTGGAAGGACACTTTCTATCTATCTATCTATCTATCTATCTATCTATCTATCTATCTATCTATCTATCTATCTATCTATCTATCTATCTATCTATCTATCTATCTATCTATCTATCTATCTATCTATCTATCTATAACAATTTGTGATTGTGAATGTTAAACAAAATGACAAAATACAAAAAAAGCATAACAATCAGCAATCAATCAATGTCTACAACATAACAAATGAGACAAATTATCTGCACAAGTAAAACATCGCTTCAGAAGGCCTTTATTAACCCCGCGGAGCTGTGTGGAGCAGTTATATGATGGATACATGCTGCACTATCTATCTATCTATCTATCTATCTATCTATCTATCTATCTATCTATCTATCTATCTATCTATCTATCTATCTATCTATCTATCTATCTATCTATCTATGCCCACCACCACCCCCTTCACTTGGAAGGACACTTTCTATCTATCTATCTATCTATCTATCTATCTATCTATCTATCTATCTATCTATCTATCTATCTATCTATCTATCTATCTATCTATCTATCTATCTATCTATCTATCTATCTATCTATCTATCTATCTATCTATCTATCTATCTATAACAATCTGTGATTGTGAATGTTAAACAAAATGACAAAATACAAAAAAAGCATAACAATCAGCAATCAATCAATGTCTACAACATAACAAATGAGACAAATTATCTGCACAAGTAAAACATCGCTTCAGAAGGCCTTTATTAACCCCGCGGAGCTGTGTGGAGCAGTTATATGATGGATACATGCTGCACTATCTATCTATCTATCTATCTATCTATCTATCTATCTATCTATCTATCTATCTATCTATCTATCTATCTATCTATCTATCTATCTATCTATCTATCTATCTATCTATCTATCTATCTATCTATCTATCTATCTATCTATCTATAACAATCTGTGATTGTGAATGTTAAACAAAATGACAAAATACAAAAAAAGCATAACAATCAGCAATCAATCAATGTCTACAACATAACAAATGAGACAAATTATCTGCACAAGTAAAACATCGCTTCAGAAGGCCTTTATTAACCCCCCGGAGCCGTGTGGAGCAGTTATATGATGGATACATGCTGCACTATCTATCTATCTATCTATCTATCTATCTATCTATCTATCTATCTATCTATCTATCTATCTATCTATCTATCTATCTATCTATCTATCTATCTATCTATCTATCTATCTATCTATCTATCTATCTATCTATGCCCACCACCACCCCCTTCACTTGGAAGGACACTTTCTATCTATCTATCTATCTATCTATCTATCTATCTATCTATCTATCTATCTATCTATCTATCTATCTATCTATCTATCTATCTATCTATCTATCTATCTATCTATCTATCTATCTATCTATCTATCTATCTATCTATCTATCTATCTATCTATGCCCACCACCACCCCCTTCACTTGGAAGGACACTTTCTATCTATCTATCTATCTATCTATCTATCTATCTATCTATCTATCTATCTATCTATCTATCTATCTATCTATCTATCTATCTATCTATCTATCTATCTATCTATCTATCTATCTATCTATCTATCTATCTATAACAATTTGTGATTGTGAATGTTAAACAAAATGACAAAATACAAAAAAAGCATAACAATCAGCAATCAATCAATGTCTACAACATAACAAATGAGACAAATTATCTGCACAAGTAAAACATCGCTTCAGAAGGCCTTTATTAACCCCCCGGAGCCGTGTGGAGCAGTTATATGATGGATACATGCTGCACTATCTATCTATCTATCTATCTATCTATCTATCTATCTATCTATCTATCTATCTATCTATCTATCTATCTATCTATCTATCTATCTATCTATCTATCTATCTATCTATCTATCTATCTATCTATCTATCTATCTATCTATCTATGCCCACCACCACCCCCTTCACTTGGAAGGACACTTTCTATCTATCTATCTATCTATCTATCTATCTATCTATCTATCTATCTATCTATCTATCTATCTATCTATCTATCTATCTATCTATCTATCTATCTATCTATCTATCTATCTATCTATCTATCTATAACAATCTGTGATTGTGAATGTTAAACAAAATGACAAAATACAAAAAAAGCATAACAATCAGCAATCAATCAATGTCTACAACATAACAAATGAGACAAATTATCTGCACAAGTAAAACATCGCTTCAGAAGGCCTTTATTAACCCCCCGGAGCCGTGTGGAGCAGTTATATGATGGATACATGCTGCACTATCTATCTATCTATCTATCTATCTATCTATCTATCTATCTATCTATCTATCTATCTATCTATCTATCTATCTATCTATCTATCTATCTATCTATCTATCTATCTATCTATCTATCTATCTATCTATCTATGCCCACCACCACCCCCTTCACTTGGAAGGACACTTTCTATCTATCTATCTATCTATCTATCTATCTATCTATCTATCTATCTATCTATCTATCTATCTATCTATCTATCTATCTATCTATCTATCTATCTATCTATCTATCTATCTATCTATCTATCTATCTATCTATCTATCTATCTATCTATCTATCTATGCCCACCACCACCCCCTTCACTTGGAAGGACACTTTCTATCTATCTATCTATCTATCTATCTATCTATCTATCTATCTATCTATCTATCTATCTATCTATCTATCTATCTATCTATCTATCTATCTATCTATCTATCTATCTATCTATCTATCTATCTATCTATCTATCTATAACAATTTGTGATTGTGAATGTTAAACAAAATGACAAAATACAAAAAAAGCATAACAATCAGCAATCAATCAATGTCTACAACATAACAAATGAGACAAATTATCTGCACAAGTAAAACATCGCTTCAGAAGGCCTTTATTAACCCCGCGGAGCTGTGTGGAGCAGTTATATGATGGATACATGCTGCACTATCTATCTATCTATCTATCTATCTATCTATCTATCTATCTATCTATCTATCTATCTATCTATCTATCTATCTATCTATCTATCTATCTATCTATCTATCTATGCCCACCACCACCCCCTTCACTTGGAAGGACACTTTCTATCTATCTATCTATCTATCTATCTATCTATCTATCTATCTATCTATCTATCTATCTATCTATCTATCTATCTATCTATCTATCTATCTATCTATCTATCTATCTATCTATCTATCTATCTATCTATCTATCTATAACAATCTGTGATTGTGAATGTTAAACAAAATGACAAAATACAAAAAAAGCATAACAATCAGCAATCAATCAATGTCTACAACATAACAAATGAGACAAATTATCTGCACAAGTAAAACATCGCTTCAGAAGGCCTTTATTAACCCCGCGGAGCTGTGTGGAGCAGTTATATGATGGATACATGCTGCACTATCTATCTATCTATCTATCTATCTATCTATCTATCTATCTATCTATCTATCTATCTATCTATCTATCTATCTATCTATCTATCTATCTATCTATCTATCTATCTATCTATCTATCTATCTATCTATCTATCTATGCCCACCACCACCCCCTTCACTTGGAAGGACACTTTCTATCTATCTATCTATCTATCTATCTATCTATCTATCTATCTATCTATCTATCTATCTATCTATCTATCTATCTATCTATCTATCTATCTATCTATCTATCTATCTATCTATCTATCTATCTATCTATCTATAACAATCTGTGATTGTGAATGTTAAACAAAATGACAAAATACAAAAAAAGCATAACAATCAGCAATCAATCAATGTCTACAACATAACAAATGAGACAAATTATCTGCACAAGTAAAACATCGCTTCAGAAAGCCTTTATTAACCCCCCGGAGCCGTGTGGAGCAGTTATATGATGGATACATGCTGCACTATCTATCTATCTATCTATCTATCTATCTATCTATCTATCTATCTATCTATCTATCTATCTATCTATCTATCTATCTATCTATCTATCTATCTATCTATCTATCTATCTATCTATCTATCTATAACAATTTGTGATTGTGAATGTTAAACAAAATGACAAAATA
>CM042244.1:18797409-18904909 GCA_023566225.1 Romanogobio albipinnatus | reverse complement strand
TTATTAACCCCCCGGAGCCGTGTGGAGCAGTTATATGATGGATACATGCTGCACTATCTATCTATCTATCTATCTATCTATCTATCTATCTATCTATCTATCTATCTATCTATCTATCTATCTATCTATCTATCTATCTATCTATCTATCTATCTATCTATCTATCTATCTATAACAATTTGTGATTGTGAATGTTAAACAAAATGACAAAATACAAAAAAAGGATAACAATCAGCAATCAATCAATGTCTACAACATAACAAATGAGACAAATTATCTGCACAAGTAAAACATCGCTTCAGAAGGCCTTTATTAACCCCCCGGAGCCGTGTGGAGCAGTTATATGATGGATACATGCTGCACTATCTATCTATCTATCTATCTATCTATCTATCTATCTATCTATCTATCTATCTATCTATCTATCTATCTATCTATCTATCTATCTATCTATCTATCTATCTATCTATCTATCTATCTATCTATGCCCACCACCACCCCCTTCACTTGGAAGGACACTTTCTATCTATCTATCTATCTATCTATCTATCTATCTATCTATCTATCTATCTATCTATCTATCTATCTATCTATCTATCTATCTATCTATCTATCTATCTATCTATCTATCTATAACAATCTGTGATTGTGAATGTTAAACAAAATGACAAAATACAAAAAAAGCATAACAATCAGCAATCAATCAATGTCTACAACATAACAAATGAGACAAATTATCTGCACAAGTAAAACATCGCTTCAGAAGGCCTTTATTAACCCCCCGGAGCCGTGTGGAGCAGTTATATGATGGATACATGCTGCACTATCTATCTATCTATCTATCTATCTATCTATCTATCTATCTATCTATCTATCTATCTATCTATCTATCTATCTATCTATCTATCTATCTATCTATCTATCTATCTATCTATCTATCTATCTATCTATCTATCTATCTATCTATCTATGCCCACCACCACCCCCTTCACTTGGAAGGACACTTTCTATCTATCTATCTATCTATCTATCTATCTATCTATCTATCTATCTATCTATCTATCTATCTATCTATCTATCTATCTATCTATCTATCTATCTATCTATCTATCTATAACAATCTGTGATTGTGAATGTTAAACAAAATGACAAAATACAAAAAAAGCATAACAATCAGCAATCAATCAATGTCTACAACATAACAAATGAGACAAATTATCTGCACAAGTAAAACATAGCTTCAGAAGGCCTTTATTAACCCCCCGGAGCCGTGTGGAGCAGTTTTATGATGGATACATGCTGCACTATCTATCTATCTATCTATCTATCTATCTATCTATCTATCTATCTATCTATCTATCTATCTATCTATCTATCTATCTATCTATCTATCTATCTATCTATCTATCTATCTATCTATCTATCTATCTATCTATCTATCTATCTATCTATGCCCACCACCACCCCCTTCACTTGGAAGGACACTTTCTATCTATCTATCTATCTATCTATCTATCTATCTATCTATCTATCTATCTATCTATCTATCTATCTATCTATCTATCTATCTATCTATCTATCTATCTATCTATCTATCTATCTATCTATCTATCTATCTATCTATCTATCTATCTATGCCCACCACCACCCCCTTCACTTGGAAGGACACTTTCTATCTATCTATCTATCTATCTATCTATCTATCTATCTATCTATCTATCTATCTATCTATCTATCTATCTATCTATCTATCTATCTATCTATCTATCTATCTATCTATCTATCTATCTATCTATCTATCTATCTATAACAATTTGTGATTGTGAATGTTAAACAAAATGACAAAATACAAAAAAAGCATAACAATCAGCAATCAATCAATGTCTACAACATAACAAATGAGACAAATTATCTGCACAAGTAAAACATCGCTTCAGAAGGCCTTTATTAACCCCCCGGAGCCGTGTGGAGCAGTTATATGATGGATACATGCTGCACTATCTATCTATCTATCTATCTATCTATCTATCTATCTATCTATCTATCTATCTATCTATCTATCTATCTATCTATCTATCTATCTATCTATCTATCTATGCCCACCACCACCCCCTTCACTTGGAAGGACACTTTCTATCTATCTATCTATCTATCTATCTATCTATCTATCTATCTATCTATCTATCTATCTATCTATCTATCTATCTATCTATCTATCTATCTATCTATCTATCTATAACAATCTGTGATTGTGAATGTTAAACAAAATGACAAAATACAAAAAAAGCATAACAATCAGCAATCAATCAATGTCTACAACATAACAAATGAGACAAATTATCTGCACAAGTAAAACATCGCTTCAGAAAGCCTTTATTAACCCCCCGGAGCCGTGTGGAGCAGTTATATGATGGATACATGCTGCACTATCTATCTATCTATCTATCTATCTATCTATCTATCTATCTATCTATCTATCTATCTATCTATCTATCTATCTATCTATCTATCTATCTATCTATCTATCTATCTATCTATCTATCTATCTATCTATGCCCACCACCACCCCCTTCACTTGGAAGGACACTTTCTATCTATCTATCTATCTATCTATCTATCTATCTATCTATCTATCTATCTATCTATCTATCTATCTATCTATCTATCTATCTATCTATCTATCTATCTATCTATCTATCTATCTATCTATCTATCTATCTATCTATCTATCTATAACAATCTGTGATTGTGAATGTTAAACAAAATGACAAAATACAAAAAAAGCATAACAATCAGCAATCAATCAATGTCTACAACATAACAAATGAGACAAATTATCTGCACAAGTAAAACATCGCTTCAGAAGGCCTTTATTAACCCCCCGGAGCCGTGTGGAGCAGTTATATGATGGATACATGCTGCACTATCTATCTATCTATCTATCTATCTATCTATCTATCTATCTATCTATCTATCTATCTATCTATCTATCTATCTATCTATCTATCTATCTATCTATCTATCTATCTATCTATCTATCTATCTATCTATCTATCTATCTATCTATGCCCACCACCACCCCCTTCACTTGGAAGGACACTTTCTATCTATCTATCTATCTATCTATCTATCTATCTATCTATCTATCTATCTATCTATCTATCTATCTATCTATCTATCTATCTATCTATCTATCTATCTATCTATCTATCTATCTATCTATCTATCTATCTATCTATCTATCTATGCCCACCACCACCCCCTTCACTTGGAAGGACACTTTCTATCTATCTATCTATCTATCTATCTATCTATCTATCTATCTATCTATCTATCTATCTATCTATCTATCTATCTATCTATCTATCTATCTATCTATCTATCTATCTATCTATCTATCTATGCCCACCACCACCCCCTTCACTTGGAAGGACACTTTCTATCTATCTATCTATCTATCTATCTATCTATCTATCTATCTATCTATCTATCTATCTATCTATCTATCTATCTATCTATCTATCTATCTATCTATCTATCTATCTATCTATCTATCTATCTATCTATCTATCTATCTATCTATAACAATTTGTGATTGTGAATGTTAAACAAAATGACAAAATACAAAAAAAGCATAACAATCAGCAATCAATCAATGTCTACAACATAACAAATGAGACAAATTATCTGCACAAGTAAAACATCGCTTCAGAAGGCCTTTATTAACCCCCCGGAGCCGTGTGGAGCAGTTATATGATGGATACATGCTGCACTATCTATCTATCTATCTATCTATCTATCTATCTATCTATCTATCTATCTATCTATCTATCTATCTATCTATCTATCTATCTATCTATCTATCTATCTATCTATCTATCTATCTATCTATCTATCTATGCCCACCACCACCCCCTTCACTTGGAAGGACACTTTCTATCTATCTATCTATCTATCTATCTATCTATCTATCTATCTATCTATCTATCTATCTATCTATCTATCTATCTATCTATCTATCTATCTATCTATCTATCTATCTATCTATCTATCTATCTATCTATCTATCTATCTATCTATCTATCTATAACAATCTGTGATTGTGAATGTTAAACAAAATGACAAAATACAAAAAAAGCATAACAATCAGCAATCAATCAATGTCTACAACATAACAAATGAGACAAATTATCTGCACAAGTAAAACATCGCTTCAGAAAGCCTTTATTAACCCCCCGGAGCCGTGTGGAGCAGTTATATGATGGATACATGCTGCACTATCTATCTATCTATCTATCTATCTATCTATCTATCTATCTATCTATCTATCTATCTATCTATCTATCTATCTATCTATCTATCTATCTATCTATCTATCTATCTATCTATCTATCTATCTATCTATCTATCTATCTATGCCCACCACCACCCCCTTCACTTGGAAGGACACTTTCTATCTATCTATCTATCTATCTATCTATCTATCTATCTATCTATCTATCTATCTATCTATCTATCTATCTATCTATCTATCTATCTATCTATCTATCTATCTATCTATCTATCTATCTATCTATCTATCTATCTATCTATAACAATCTGTGATTGTGAATGTTAAACAAAATGACAAAATACAAAAAAAGCATAACAATCAGCAATCAATCAATGTCTACAACATAACAAATGAGACAAATTATCTGCACAAGTAAAACATCGCTTCAGAAGGCCTTTATTAACCCCCCGGAGCCGTGTGGAGCAGTTATATGATGGATACATGCTGCACTATCTATCTATCTATCTATCTATCTATCTATCTATCTATCTATCTATCTATCTATCTATCTATCTATCTATCTATCTATCTATCTATCTATCTATCTATCTATCTATCTATCTATCTATCTATCTATCTATCTATCTATCTATGCCCACCACCACCCCCTTCACTTGGAAGGACACTTTCTATCTATCTATCTATCTATCTATCTATCTATCTATCTATCTATCTATCTATCTATCTATCTATCTATCTATCTATCTATCTATCTATCTATCTATCTATCTATCTATCTATCTATCTATCTATCTATCTATAACAATCTGTGATTGTGAATGTTAAACAAAATGACAAAATACAAAAAAAGCATAACAATCAGCAATCAATCAATGTCTACAACATAACAAATGAGACAAATTATCTGCACAAGTAAAACATAGCTTCAGAAGGCCTTTATTAACCCCCCGGAGCCGTGTGGAGCAGTTTTATGATGGATACATGCTGCACTATCTATCTATCTATCTATCTATCTATCTATCTATCTATCTATCTATCTATCTATCTATCTATCTATCTATCTATCTATCTATCTATCTATCTATCTATCTATCTATCTATCTATCTATGCCCACCACCACCCCCTTCACTTGGAAGGACACTTTCTATCTATCTATCTATCTATCTATCTATCTATCTATCTATCTATCTATCTATCTATCTATCTATCTATCTATCTATCTATCTATCTATCTATCTATCTATCTATCTATCTATCTATCTATCTATCTATCTATCTATCTATCTATCTATCTATCTATGCCCACCACCACCCCCTTCACTTGGAAGGACACTTTCTATCTATCTATCTATCTATCTATCTATCTATCTATCTATCTATCTATCTATCTATCTATCTATCTATCTATCTATCTATCTATCTATCTATCTATCTATCTATCTATCTATCTATCTATCTATCTATAACAATTTGTGATTGTGAATGTTAAACAAAATGACAAAATACAAAAAAAGCATAACAATCAGCAATCAATCAATGTCTACAACATAACAAATGAGACAAATTATCTGCACAAGTAAAACATCGCTTCAGAAGGCCTTTATTAACCCCCCGGAGCCGTGTGGAGCAGTTATATGATGGATACATGCTGCACTATCTATCTATCTATCTATCTATCTATCTATCTATCTATCTATCTATCTATCTATCTATCTATCTATCTATCTATCTATCTATCTATCTATCTATCTATCTATCTATCTATCTATCTATCTATCTATCTATGCCCACCACCACCCCCTTCACTTGGAAGGACACTTTCTATCTATCTATCTATCTATCTATCTATCTATCTATCTATCTATCTATCTATCTATCTATCTATCTATCTATCTATCTATCTATCTATCTATCTATCTATCTATCTATCTATCTATCTATCTATAACAATCTGTGATTGTGAATGTTAAACAAAATGACAAAATACAAAAAAAGCATAACAATCAGCAATCAATCAATGTCTACAACATAACAAATGAGACAAATTATCTGCACAAGTAAAACATCGCTTCAGAAAGCCTTTATTAACCCCCCGGAGCCGTGTGGAGCAGTTATATGATGGATACATGCTGCACTATCTATCTATCTATCTATCTATCTATCTATCTATCTATCTATCTATCTATCTATCTATCTATCTATCTATCTATCTATCTATCTATCTATCTATCTATCTATCTATCTATCTATAACAATTTGTGATTGTGAATGTTAAACAAAATGACAAAATACAAAAAAAGCATAACAATCAGCAATCAATCAATGTCTACAACATAACAAATGAGACAAATTATCTGCACAAGTAAAACATCGCTTCAGAAGGCCTTTATTAACCCCCCGGAGCCGTGTGGAGCAGTTATATGATGGATACATGCTGCACTATCTATCTATCTATCTATCTATCTATCTATCTATCTATCTATCTATCTATCTATCTATCTATCTATCTATCTATCTATCTATCTATCTATCTATCTATCTATCTATCTATCTATGCCCACCACCACCCCCTTCACTTGGAAGGACACTCTATCTATCTATCTATCTATCTATCTATCTATCTATCTATCTATCTATCTATCTATCTATCTATCTATCTATCTATCTATCTATCTATCTATCTATCTATCTATCTATCTATCTATAACAATCTGTGATTGTGAATGTTAAACAAAATGACAAAATACAAAAAAAGCATAACAATCAGCAATCAATCAATGTCTACAACATAACAAATGAGACAAATTATCTGCACAAGTAAAACATCGCTTCAGAAGGCCTTTATTAACCCCCCGGAGCCGTGTGGAGCAGTTATATGATGGATACATGCTGCACTATCTATCTATCTATCTATCTATCTATCTATCTATCTATCTATCTATCTATCTATCTATCTATCTATCTATCTATCTATCTATCTATCTATCTATCTATCTATCTATCTATCTATCTATCTATCTATCTATCTATCTATGCCCACCACCACCCCCTTCACTTGGAAGGACACTTTCTATCTATCTATCTATCTATCTATCTATCTATCTATCTATCTATCTATCTATCTATCTATCTATCTATCTATCTATCTATCTATCTATCTATCTATCTATCTATCTATCTATCTATCTATCTATCTATCTATCTATCTATCTATAACAATCTGTGATTGTGAATGTTAAACAAAATGACAAAATACAAAAAAAGCATAACAATCAGCAATCAATCAATGTCTACAACATAACAAATGAGACAAATTATCTGCACAAGTAAAACATAGCTTCAGAAGGCCTTTATTAACCCCCCGGAGCCGTGTGGAGCAGTTTTATGATGGATACATGCTGCACTATCTATCTATCTATCTATCTATCTATCTATCTATCTATCTATCTATCTATCTATCTATCTATCTATCTATCTATCTATCTATCTATCTATCTATCTATCTATCTATCTATCTATCTATCTATCTATCTATCTATGCCCACCACCACCCCCTTCACTTGGAAGGACACTTTCTATCTATCTATCTATCTATCTATCTATCTATCTATCTATCTATCTATCTATCTATCTATCTATCTATCTATCTATCTATCTATCTATCTATCTATCTATCTATCTATCTATCTATCTATCTATCTATCTATCTATCTATCTATCTATAACAATCTGTGATTGTGAATGTTAAACAAAATGACAAAATACAAAAAAAGCATAACAATCAGCAATCAATCAATGTCTACAACATAACAAATGAGACAAATTATCTGCACAAGTAAAACATCGCTTCAGAAGGCCTTTATTAACCCCCCGGAGCCGTGTGGAGCAGTTATATGATGGATACATGCTGCACTATCTATCTATCTATCTATCTATCTATCTATCTATCTATCTATCTATCTATCTATCTATCTATCTATCTATCTATCTATCTATCTATCTATCTATCTATCTATCTATCTATCTATCTATCTATCTATCTATCTATGCCCACCACCACCCCCTTCACTTGGAAGGACACTTTCTATCTATCTATCTATCTATCTATCTATCTATCTATCTATCTATCTATCTATCTATCTATCTATCTATCTATCTATCTATCTATCTATCTATCTATCTATCTATCTATCTATCTATCTATCTATCTATCTATCTATCTATCTATCTATCTATCTATCTATCTATCTATAACAATCTGTGATTGTGAATGTTAAACAAAATGACAAAATACAAAAAAAGCATAACAATCAGCAATCAATCAATGTCTACAACATAACAAATGAGACAAATTATCTGCACAAGTAAAACATCGCTTCAGAAGGCCTTTATTAACCCCCCGGAGCCGTGTGGAGCAGTTATATGATGGATACATGCTGCACTATCTATCTATCTATCTATCTATCTATCTATCTATCTATCTATCTATCTATCTATCTATCTATCTATCTATCTATCTATCTATCTATCTATCTATCTATCTATCTATCTATCTATCTATCTATCTATCTATCTATCTATCTATCTATCTATCTATCTATGCCCACCACCACCCCCTTCACTTGGAAGGACACTTTCTATCTATCTATCTATCTATCTATCTATCTATCTATCTATCTATCTATCTATCTATCTATCTATCTATCTATCTATCTATCTATCTATCTATCTATCTATCTATCTATCTATAACAATTTGTGATTGTGAATGTTAAACAAAATGACAAAATACAAAAAAAGCATAACAATCAGCAATCAATCAATGTCTACAACATAACAAATGAGACAAATTATCTGCACAAGTAAAACATCGCTTCAGAAGGCCTTTATTAACCCCCCGGAGCCGTGTGGAGCAGTTATATGATGGATACATGCTGCACTATCTATCTATCTATCTATCTATCTATCTATCTATCTATCTATCTATCTATCTATCTATCTATCTATCTATCTATCTATCTATCTATCTATCTATCTATCTATCTATCTATCTATCTATCTATCTATCTATCTATCTATCTATCTATGCCCACCACCACCCCCTTCACTTGGAAGGACACTTTCTATCTATCTATCTATCTATCTATCTATCTATCTATCTATCTATCTATCTATCTATCTATCTATCTATCTATCTATCTATCTATCTATCTATCTATCTATCTATCTATCTATCTATCTATCTATCTATAACAATTTGTGATTGTGAATGTTAAACAAAATGACAAAATACAAAAAAAGCATAACAATCAGCAATCAATCAATGTCTACAACATAACAAATGAGACAAATTATCTGCACAAGTAAAACATCGCTTCAGAAGGCCTTTATTAACCCCCCGGAGCCGTGTGGAGCAGTTATATGATGGATACATGCTGCACTATCTATCTATCTATCTATCTATCTATCTATCTATCTATCTATCTATCTATCTATCTATCTATCTATCTATCTATCTATCTATCTATCTATCTATCTATCTATCTATCTATCTATCTATCTATCTATCTATGCCCACCACCACCCCCTTCACTTGGAAGGACACTTTCTATCTATCTATCTATCTATCTATCTATCTATCTATCTATCTATCTATCTATCTATCTATCTATCTATCTATCTATCTATCTATCTATCTATCTATCTATCTATCTATCTATAACAATCTGTGATTGTGAATGTTAAACAAAATGACAAAATACAAAAAAAGCATAACAATCAGCAATCAATCAATGTCTACAACATAACAAATGAGACAAATTATCTGCACAAGTAAAACATCGCTTCAGAAGGCCTTTATTAACCCCCCGGAGCCGTGTGGAGCAGTTATATGATGGATACATGCTGCACTATCTATCTATCTATCTATCTATCTATCTATCTATCTATCTATCTATCTATCTATCTATCTATCTATCTATCTATATATCTATCTATCTATCTATCTATCTATCTATCTATCTATCTATCTATCTATCTATCTATCTATCTATCTATCTATCTATCTATCTATCTATGCCCACCACCACCCCCTTCACTTGGAAGGACACTTTCTATCTATCTATCTATCTATCTATCTATCTATCTATCTATCTATCTATCTATCTATCTATCTATCTATCTATCTATCTATCTATCTATCTATCTATCTATCTATCTATCTATCTATCTATCTATCTATAACAATTTGTGATTGTGAATGTTAAACAAAATGACAAAATACAAAAAAAGCATAACAATCAGCAATCAATCAATGTCTACAACATAACAAATGAGACAAATTATCTGCACAAGTAAAACATCGCTTCAGAAGGCCTTTATTAACCCCCCGGAGCCGTGTGGAGCAGTTATATGATGGATACATGCTGCACTATCTATCTATCTATCTATCTATCTATCTATCTATCTATCTATCTATCTATCTATCTATCTATCTATCTATCTATCTATCTATCTATCTATCTATCTATCTATCTATCTATCTATCTATCTATCTATCTATCTATGCCCACCACCACCCCCTTCACTTGGAAGGACACTTTCTATCTATCTATCTATCTATCTATCTATCTATCTATCTATCTATCTATCTATCTATCTATCTATCTATCTATCTATCTATCTATCTATCTATCTATCTATCTATCTATCTATCTATCTATCTATCTATCTATAACAATCTGTGATTGTGAATGTTAAACAAAATGACAAAATACAAAAAAAGCATAACAATCAGCAATCAATCAATGTCTACAACATAACAAATGAGACAAATTATCTGCACAAGTAAAACATCGCTTCAGAAGGCCTTTATTAACCCCCCGGAGCCGTGTGGAGCAGTTATATGATGGATACATGCTGCACTATCTATCTATCTATCTATCTATCTATCTATCTATCTATCTATCTATCTATCTATCTATCTATCTATCTATCTATCTATCTATCTATCTATCTATCTATCTATCTATCTATAACAATCTGTGATTGTGAATGTTAAACAAAATGACAAAATACAAAAAAAGCATAACAATCAGCAATCAATCAATGTCTACAACATAACAAATGAGACAAATTATCTGCACAAGTAAAACATCGCTTCAGAAGGCCTTTATTAACCCCCCGGAGCCGTGTGGAGCAGTTATATGATGGATACATGCTGCACTATCTATCTATCTATCTATCTATCTATCTATCTATCTATCTATCTATCTATCTATCTATCTATCTATCCATCCATCCATCCATCCATCCATCCATCCATCCATCCATCCATCCATCCATCCATCCATCCATCCATCCATCCATCCATCCATCCATCCATCCATCCATCTATCTATCTATCTATCTATCTATCTATCTATCTATCTATCTATCTATCTATCTATCTATCTATCTATCTATCTATCTATCTATCTATCTATCTATCTATGCCCACCACCACCCCCTTCACTTGGAAGGACACTTTCTATCTATCTATCTATCTATCTATCTATCTATCTATCTATCTATCTATCTATCTATCTATCTATCTATCTATCTATCTATCTATCTATCTATCTATCTATCTATCTATCTATCTATCTATAACAATCTGTGATTGTGAATGTTAAACAAAATGACAAAATACAAAAAAAGCATAACAATCAGCAATCAATCAATGTCTACAACATAACAAATGAGACAAATTATCTGCACAAGTAAAACATCGCTTCAGAAGGCCTTTATTAACCCCCCGGAGCCGTGTGGAGCAGTTTTATGATGGATACATGCTGCACTATCTATCTATCTATCTATCTATCTATCTATCTATCTATCTATCTATCTATCTATCTATCTATCTATCTATCTATCTATCTATCTATCTATCTATCTATCTATCTATCTATCTATCTATCTATCTATCTATAACAATCTGTGATTGTGAATGTTAAACAAAATGACAAAATACAAAAAAAGCATAACAATCAGCAATCAATCAATGTCTACAACATAACAAATGAGACAAATTATCTGCACAAGTAAAACATCGCTTCAGAAGGCCTTTATTAACCCCCCGGAGCCGTGTGGAGCAGTTATATGATGGATACATGCTGCACTATCTATCTATCTATCTATCTATCTATCTATCTATCTATCTATCTATCTATCTATCTATCTATCTATCTATCTATCTATCTATCTATCTATCTATCTATCTATCTATCTATCTATAACAATCTGTGATTGTGAATGTTAAACAAAATGACAAAATACAAAAAAAGCATAACAATCAGCAATCAATCAATGTCTACAACATAACAAATGAGACAAATTATCTGCACAAGTAAAACATAGCTTCAGAAGGCCTTTATTAACCCCCCGGAGCCGTGTGGAGCAGTTTTATGATGGATACATGCTGCACTATCTATCTATCTATCTATCTATCTATCTATCTATCTATCTATCTATCTATCTATCTATCTATCTATCTATCTATCTATCTATCTATCTATCTATCTATCTATCTATCTATCTATCTATCTATCTATCTATCTATCTATCTATAACAATCTGTGATTGTGAATGTTAAACAAAATGACAAAATACAAAAAAAGCATAACAATCAGCAATCAATCAATGTCTACAACATAACAAATGAGACAAATTATCTGCACAAGTAAAACATCGCTTCAGAAGGCCTTTATTAACCCCCCGGAGCCGTGTGAAGCAGTTTTATGATGGAAACATGCTGCACTATCTATCTATCTATCTATCTATCTATCTATCTATCTATCTATCTATCTATCTATCTATCTATCTATCTATCTATCTATCTATCTATCTATCTATCTATCTATCTATCTATCTATAACAATCTGTGATTGTGAATGTTAAACAAAATGACAAAATACAAAAAAAGCATAACAATCAGCAATCAATCAATGTCTACAACATAACAAATGAGACAAATTATCTGCACAAGTAAAACATCGCTTCAGAAGGCCTTTATTAACCCCGCGGAGCCGTGTGGAGCAGTTATATGATGGATACATGCTGCACTATCTATCTATCTATCTATCTATCTATCTATCTATCTATCTATCTATCTATCTATCTATCTATCTATCTATAACAATTTGTGATTGTGAATGTTAAACAAAATGACAAAATACAAAAAAAGCATAACAATCAGCAATCAATCAATGTCTACAACATAACAAATGAGACAAATTATCTGCACAAGTAAAACATCGCTTCAGAAGGCCTTTATTAACCCCCCGGAGCCGTGTGGAGCAGTTATATGATGGATACATGCTGCACTATCTATCTATCTATCTATCTATCTATCTATCTATCTATCTATCTATCTATCTATCTATCTATCTATCTATCTATCTATCTATCTATCTATCTATCTATCTATCTATCTATCTATCTATAACAATCTGTGATTGTGAATGTTAAACAAAATGACAAAATACAAAAAAAGCATAACAATCAGCAATCAATCAATGTCTACAACATAACAAATGAGACAAATTATCTGCACAAGTAAAACATCGCTTCAGAAGGCCTTTATTAACCCCCCGGAGCCGTGTGGAGCAGTTTTATGATGGATACATGCTGCACTATCTATCTATCTATCTATCTATCTATCTATCTATCTATCTATCTATCTATCTATCTATCTATCTATCTATCTATCTATCTATCTATCTATCTATCTATCTATCTATCTATCTATCTATCTATCTATCTATCTATCTATAACAATCTGTGATTGTGAATGTTAAACAAAATGACAAAATACAAAAAAAGCATAACAATCAGCAATCAATCAATGTCTACAACATAACAAATGAGACAAATTATCTGCACAAGTAAAACATCGCTTCAGAAGGCCTTTATTAACCCCCCGGAGCCGTGTGGAGCAGTTATATGATGGATACATGCTGCACTATCTATCTATCTATCTATCTATCTATCTATCTATCTATCTATCTATCTATCTATCTATCTATCTATCTATCTATCTATCTATCTATCTATCTATCTATCTATCTATCTATCTATCTATCTATCTATCTATCTATCTATCTATCTATCTATAACAATCTGTGATTGTGAATGTTAAACAAAATGACAAAATACAAAAAAAGCATAACAATCAGCAATCAATCAATGTCTACAACATAACAAATGAGACAAATTATCTGCACAAGTAAAACATAGCTTCAGAAGGCCTTTATTAACCCCCCGGAGCCGTGTGGAGCAGTTTTATGATGGATACATGCTGCACTATCTATCTATCTATCTATCTATCTATCTATCTATCTATCTATCTATCTATCTATCTATCTATCTATCTATCTATCTATCTATCTATCTATCTTTCTATCTATCTATCTATCTATCTATCTATCTATAACAATCTGTGATTGTGAATGTTAAACAAAATGACAAAATACAAAAAAAGCATAACAATCAGCAATCAATCAATGTCTACAACATAACAAATGAGACAAATTATCTGCACAAGTAAAACATCGCTTCAGAAGGCCTTTATTAACCCCCCGGAGCCGTGTGAAGCAGTTTTATGATGGATACATGCTGCACTATCTATCTATCTATCTATCTATCTATCTATCTATCTATCTATCTATCTATCTATCTATCTATCTATCTATCTATCTATCTATCTATCTATCTATCTATCTATCTATCTATCTATCTATCTATCTATCTATAACAATTTGTGATTGTGAATGTTAAACAAAATGACAAAATACAAAAAAAGCATAACAATCAGCAATCAATCAATGTCTACAACATAACAAATGAGACAAATTATCTGCACAAGTAAAACATCGCTTCAGAAGGCCTTTATTAACCCCCCGGAGCCGTGTGGAGCAGTTATATGATGGATACATGCTGCACTATCTATCTATCTATCTATCTATCTATCTATCTATCTATCTATCTATCTATCTATCTATCTATCTATCTATCTATCTATCTATCTATCTATCTATCTATCTATAACAATTTGTGATTGTGAATGTTAAACAAAATGACAAAATACAAAAAAAGCATAACAATCAGCAATCAATCAATGTCTACAACATAACAAATGAGACAAATTATCTGCACAAGTAAAACATCGCTTCAGAAGGCCTTTATTAACCCCCCGGAGCCGTGTGGAGCAGTTATATGATGGATACATGCTGCACTATCTATCTATCTATCTATCTATCTATCTATCTATCTATCTATCTATCTATCTATCTATCTATCTATCTATCTATCTATCTATCTATCTATCTATCTATCTATCTATCTATCTATCTATCTATCTATCTATCTATGCCCACCACCACCCCCTTCACTTGGAAGGACACTTTCTATCTATCTATCTATCTATCTATCTATCTATCTATCTATCTATCTATCTATCTATCTATCTATCTATCTATCTATCTATCTATCTATCTATCTATCTATCTATCTATCTATCTATCTATCTATCTATCTATCTATAACAATCTGTGATTGTGAATGTTAAACAAAATGACAAAATACAAAAAAAGCATAACAATCAGCAATCAATCAATGTCTACAACATAACAAATGAGACAAATTATCTGCACAAGTAAAACATAGCTTCAGAAGGCCTTTATTAACCCCCCGGAGCCGTGTGGAGCAGTTTTATGATGGATACATGCTGCACTATCTATCTATCTATCTATCTATCTATCTATCTATCTATCTATCTATCTATCTATCTATCTATCTATCTATCTATCTATCTATCTATCTATCTATCTATCTATCTATCTATCTATCTATCTATCTATCTATCTATCTATCTATAACAATCTGTGATTGTGAATGTTAAACAAAATGACAAAATACAAAAAAAGCATAACAATCAGCAATCAATCAATGTCTACAACATAACAAATGAGACAAATTATCTGCACAAGTAAAACATCGCTTCAGAAGGCCTTTATTAACCCCCCGGAGATCGATCGATCTATCTATCTATCTATCTATCTATCTATCTATCTATCTATCTATCTATCTATCTATCTATCTATCTATCTATCTATCTATCTATCTATCTATCTATCTATCTATCTATCTATAACAATTTGTGATTGTGAATGTTAAACAAAATGACAAAATACAAAAAAAGCATAACAATCAGCAATCAATCAATGTCTACAACATAACAAATGAGACAAATTATCTGCACAAGTAAAACATCGCTTCAGAAGGCCTTTATTAACCCCCCGGAGCCGTGTGGAGCAGTTATATGATGGATACATGCTGCACTATCTATCTATCTATCTATCTATCTATCTATCTATCTATCTATCTATCTATCTATCTATCTATCTATCTATCTATCTATCTATCTATCTATCTATCTATCTATCTATCTATCTATCTATCTATCTATCTATCTAAAACAATTTGTGATTGTGAATGTTAAACAAAATGACAAAATACAAAAAAAGCATAACAATCAGCAATCAATCAATGTCTACAACATAACAAATGAGACAAATTATCTGCACAAGTAAAACATCGCTTCAGAAGGCCTTTATTAACCCCCCGGAGCCGTGTGGAGCAGTTATATGATGGATACATGCTGCACTATCTATCTATCTATCTATCTATCTATCTATCTATCTATCTATCTATCTATCTATCTATCTATCTATCTATCTATCTATCTATCTATCTATCTATCTATCTATCTATCTATCTATCTATCTATCTATCTATAACAATCTGTGATTGTGAATGTTAAACAAAATGACAAAATACAAAAAAAGCATAACAATCAGCAATCAATCAATGTCTACAACATAACAAATGAGACAAATTATCTGCACAAGTAAAACATCGCTTCAGAAGGCCTTTATTAACCCCCCGGAGCCGTGTGGAGCAGTTATATGATGGATACATGCTGCACTATCTATCTATCTATCTATCTATCTATCTATCTATCTATCTATCTATCTATCTATCTATCTATCTATCTATCTATCTATCTATCTATCTATCTATCTATCTATCTATCTATCTATCTATCTATCTATCTATAACAATCTGTGATTGTGAATGTTAAACAAAATGACAAAATACAAAAAAAGCATAACAATCAGCAATCAATCAATGTCTACAACATAACAAATGAGACAAATTATCTGCACAAGTAAAACATCGCTTCAGAAGGCCTTTATTAACCCCCCGGAGCCGTGTGGAGCAGTTTTATGATGGATACATGCTGCACTATCTATCTATCTATCTATCTATCTATCTATCTATCTATCTATCTATCTATCTATCTATCTATCTATCTATCTATCTATCTATCTATCTATCTATCTATCTATCTATCTATCTATCTATCTATCTATCTATCTATCTATATATCTATCTATCTATCTATGCCCAACACCACCCCCTTCACTTGGAAGGACACTATCTATCTATCTATCTATCTATCTATCTATCTATCTATCTATCTATCTATCTATCTATCTATCTATCTATCTATCTATCTATCTATCTATCTATCTATCTATCTATCTATCTATCTATCTATCTATCTATCTATGCCCACCACCACCCCCTTCACTTGGAAGGACACTTTCTATCTATCTATCTATCTATCTATCTATCTATCTATCTATCTATCTATCTATCTATCTATCTATCTATCTATCTATCGATCTATCTATCTATCTATCTATCTATCTATCTATCTATCTATCTATCTATCTATCTATCTATCTATGCCCACCACCACCCCCTTCACTTGGAAGGACACTTTCTATCTATCTATCTATCTATCTATCTATCTATCTATCTATCTATCTATCTATCTATCTATCTATCTATCTATCTATCTATCTATCTATCTATCTATCTATCTATCTATCATCTATCTATCTATCTATCTATCATCTATCTATCTATCTATCTATCTATCTATATATCTATCTATAACAATCTGTGATTGTGAATGTTAAACAAAATGACAAAATACAAAAAAAGCATAACAATCAGCAATCAATCAATGTCTACAACATAACAAATGAGACAAATGATCTGCACAAGTAAAACATCGCTTTAGAAGGCCTTTATTAACCCCCCGGAGCCGTGTGGAGCAGTTATATGATGAATACATGCTGCACTATCTATCTATCTATCTATCTATCTATCTATCTATCTATCTATCTATCTATCTATCTATCTATCTATCTATCTATCTATCTATCTATCTATCTATCTATCTATCTATCTATCTATCTATCTATCTATCTATCTATCTATCTATCTATAACAATCTGTGATTGTGAATGTTAAACAAAATGACAAAATACAAAAAAAGCATAACAATCAGCAATCAATCAATGTCTACAACATAACAAATGAGACAAATTATCTGCACAAGTAAAACATCGCTTCAGAAGGCCTTTATTAACCCCCCGGAGCCGTGTGAAGCAGTTTTATGATGGATACATGCTGCACTATCTATCTATCTATCTATCTATCTATCTATCTATCTATCTATCTATCTATCTATCTATCTATCTATCTATCTATCTATCTATCTATCTATCTATCTATCTATCTATCTATCTATCTATCTATCTATATATCTATCTATCTATCTATGCCCAACACCACCCCCTTCACTTGGAAGGACACTATCTATCTATCTATCTATCTATCTATCTATCTATCTATCTATCTATCTATCTATCTATCTATCTATCTATCTATCTATCTATCTATCTATCTATCTATCTATCTATCTATCTATCTATCTATCTATCTATCTATCTATCTATCTATCTATGCCCACCACCACCCCCTTCACTTGGAAGGACACTTTCTATCTATCTATCTATCTATCTATCTATCTATCTATCTATCTATCTATCTATCTATCTATCTATCTATCTATCTATCTATCTATCGATCTATCTATCTATCTATCTATCTATCTATCTATCTATCTATCTATCTATCTATCTATCTATCTATCTATCTATCTATCTATGCCCACCACCACCCCCTTCACTTGGAAGGACACTTTCTATCTATCTATCTATCTATCTATCTATCTATCTATCTATCTATCTATCTATCTATCTATCTATCTATCTATCTATCTATCTATCTATCTATCTATCTATCTATCTATCTATCATCTATCTATCTATCTATCATCTATCTATCTATCTATCTATCTATATATCTATCTATAACAATCTGTGATTGTGAATGTTAAACAAAATGACAAAATACAAAAAAAGCATAACAATCAGCAATCAATCAATGTCTACAACATAACAAATGAGACAAATGATCTGCACAAGTAAAACATCGCTTTAGAAGGCCTTTATTAACCCCCCGGAGCCGTGTGGAGCAGTTATATGATGAATACATGCTGCACTATCTATCTATCTATCTATCTATCTATCTATCTATCTATCTATCTATCTATCTATCTATCTATCTATCTATCTATCTATCTATCTATCTATCTATCTATCTATCTATCTATCTATCTATCTATAACAATCTGTGATTGTGAATGTTAAACAAAATGACAAAATACAAAAAAAGCATAACAATCAGCAATCAATCAATGTCTACAACATAACAAATGAGACAAATTATCTGCACAAGTAAAACATCGCTTCAGAAGGCCTTTATTAACCCCCCGGAGCCGTGTGAAGCAGTTTTATGATGGATACATGCTGCACTATCTATCTATCTATCTATCTATCTATCTATCTATCTATCTATCTATCTATCTATCTATCTATCTATCTATCTATCTATCTATCTATCTATCTATCTATCTATCTATCTATCTATCTATCTATCTATCTATCTATCTATCTATCTATCTATAACAATCTGTGATTGTGAATGTTAAACAAAATGACAAAATACAAAAAAAGCATAACAATCAGCAATCAATCAATGTCTACAACATAACAAATGAGACAAATTATCTGCACAAGTAAAACATCGCTTCAGAAGGCCTTTATTAACCCCGCGGAGCCGTGTGGAGCAGTTATATGATGGATACATGCTGCACTATCTATCTATCTATCTATCTATCTATCTATCTATCTATCTATCTATCTATCTATCTATAACAATTTGTGATTGTGAATGTTAAACAAAATGACAAAATACAAAAAAAGCATAACAATCAGCAATCAATCAATGTCTACAACATAACAAATGAGACAAATTATCTGCACAAGTAAAACATCGCTTCAGAAGGCCTTTATTAACCCCCCGGAGCCGTGTGGAGCAGTTATATGATGGATACATGCTGCACTATCTATCTATCTATCTATCTATCTATCTATCTATCTATCTATCTATCTATCTATCTATCTATCTATCTATCTATCTATCTATCTATCTATCTATCTATCTATCTATCTATAACAATTTGTGATTGTGAATGTTAAACAAAATGACAAAATACAAAAAAAGCATAACAATCAGCAATCAATCAATGTCTACAACATAACAAATGAGACAAATTATCTGCACAAGTAAAACATCGCTTCAGAAGGCCTTTATTAACCCCCCGGAGCCGTGTGGAGCAGTTATATGATGGATACATGCTGCACTATCTATCTATCTATCTATCTATCTATCTATCTATCTATCTATCTATCTATCTATCTATCTATCTATCTATCTATCTATCTATCTATCTATCTATCTATCTATCTATCTATCTATCTATCTATCTATCTATGCCCACCACCACCCCCTTCACTTGGAAGGACACTTTCTATCTATCTATCTATCTATCTATCTATCTATCTATCTATCTATCTATCTATCTATCTATCTATCTATCTATCTATCTATCTATCTATCTATCTATCTATCTATCTATCTATCTATCTATCTATCTATCTATAACAATCTGTGATTGTGAATGTTAAACAAAATGACAAAATACAAAAAAAGCATAACAATCAGCAATCAATCAATGTCTACAACATAACAAATGAGACAAATTATCTGCACAAGTAAAACATAGCTTCAGAAGGCCTTTATTAACCCCCCGGAGCCGTGTGGAGCAGTTTTATGATGGATACATGCTGCACTATCTATCTATCTATCTATCTATCTATCTATCTATCTATCTATCTATCTATCTATCTATCTATCTATCTATCTATCTATCTATCTATCTATCTATCTATCTATCTATCTATAACAATTTGTGATTGTGAATGTTAAACAAAATGACAAAATACAAAAAAAGCATAACAATCAGCAATCAATCAATGTCTACAACATAACAAATGAGACAAATTATCTGCACAAGTAAAACATCGCTTCAGAAGGCCTTTATTAACCCCCCGGAGCCGTGTGGAGCAGTTATATGATGGATACATGCTGCACTATCTATCTATCTATCTATCTATCTATCTATCTATCTATCTATCTATCTATCTATCTATCTATCTATCTATCTATCTATCTATCTATCTATCTATCTATCTATCTATCTATCTATCTATCTATCTATCTATCTATAACAATCTGTGATTGTGAATGTTAAACAAAATGACAAAATACAAAAAAAGCATAACAATCAGCAATCAATCAATGTCTACAACATAACAAATGAGACAAATTATCTGCACAAGTAAAACATCGCTTCAGAAGGCCTTTATTAACCCCGCGGAGCCGTGTGGAGCAGTTATATGATGGATACATGCTGCACTATCTATCTATCTATCTATCTATCTATCTATCTATCTATCTATCTATCTATCTATCTATCTATCTATCTATCTATCTATCTATCTATCTATCTATCTATAACAATTTGTGATTGTGAATGTTAAACAAAATGACAAAATACAAAAAAAGCATAACAATCAGCAATCAATCAATGTCTACAACATAACAAATGAGACAAATTATCTGCACAAGTAAAACATCGCTTCAGAAGGCCTTTATTAACCCCCCGGAGCCGTGTGGAGCAGTTATATGATGGATACATGCTGCACTATCTATCTATCTATCTATCTATCTATCTATCTATCTATCTATCTATCTATCTATCTATCTATCTATCTATCTATCTATCTATCTATCTATCTATCTATAACAATTTGTGATTGTGAATGTTAAACAAAATGACAAAATACAAAAAAAGCATAACAATCAGCAATCAATCAATGTCTACAACATAACAAATGAGACAAATTATCTGCACAAGTAAAACATCGCTTCAGAAGGCCTTTATTAACCCCCCGGAGCCGTGTGGAGCAGTTATATGATGGATACATGCTGCACTATCTATCTATCTATCTATCTATCTATCTATCTATCTATCTATCTATCTATCTATCTATCTATCTATCTATCTATCTATCTATCTATCTATCTATCTATCTATCTATCTATCTATCTATCTATGCCCACCACCACCCCCTTCACTTGGAAGGACACTTTCTATCTATCTATCTATCTATCTATCTATCTATCTATCTATCTATCTATCTATCTATCTATCTATCTATCTATCTATCTATCTATCTATCTATCTATCTATCTATCTATCTATCTATCTATCTATCTATCTATAACAATCTGTGATTGTGAATGTTAAACAAAATGACAAAATACAAAAAAAGCATAACAATCAGCAATCAATCAATGTCTACAACATAACAAATGAGACAAATTATCTGCACAAGTAAAACATAGCTTCAGAAGGCCTTTATTAACCCCCCGGAGCCGTGTGGAGCAGTTTTATGATGGATACATGCTGCACTATCTATCTATCTATCTATCTATCTATCTATCTATCTATCTATCTATCTATCTATCTATCTATCTATCTATCTATCTATCTATCTATCTATCTATCTATAACAATCTGTGATTGTGAATGTTAAACAAAATGACAAAATACAAAAAAAGCATAACAATCAGCAATCAATCAATGTCTACAACATAACAAATGAGACAAATTATCTGCACAAGTAAAACATCGCTTCAGAAGGCCTTTATTAACCCCCCGGAGATCGATCTATCTATCTATCTATCTATCTATCTATCTATCTATCTATCTATCTATCTATCTATCTATCTATCTATCTATCTATCTATCTATCTATCTATCTATCTATCTATCTATCTATCTATCTATCTATCTATCTATAACAATTTGTGATTGTGAATGTTAAACAAAATGACAAAATACAAAAAAAGCATAACAATCAGCAATCAATCAATGTCTACAACATAACAAATGAGACAAATTATCTGCACAAGTAAAACATCGCTTCAGAAGGCCTTTATTAACCCCCCGGAGCCGTGTGGAGCAGTTATATGATGGATACATGCTGCACTATCTATCTATCTATCTATCTATCTATCTATCTATCTATCTATCTATCTATCTATCTATCTATCTATCTATCTATCTATCTATCTATCTATCTATCTATCTATCTATCTAAAACAATTTGTGATTGTGAATGTTAAACAAAATGACAAAATACAAAAAAAGCATAACAATCAGCAATCAATCAATGTCTACAACATAACAAATGAGACAAATTATCTGCACAAGTAAAACATCGCTTCAGAAGGCCTTTATTAACCCCCCGGAGCCGTGTGGAGCAGTTATATGATGGATACATGCTGCACTATCTATCTATCTATCTATCTATCTATCTATCTATCTATCTATCTATCTATCTATCTATCTATCTATCTATCTATCTATCTATCTATCTATCTATCTATCTATCTATCTATCTATCTATCTATCTATAACAATCTGTGATTGTGAATGTTAAACAAAATGACAAAATACAAAAAAAGCATAACAATCAGCAATCAATCAATGTCTACAACATAACAAATGAGACAAATTATCTGCACAAGTAAAACATCGCTTCAGAAGGCCTTTATTAACCCCCCGGAGCCGTGTGGAGCAGTTATATGATGGATACATGCTGCACTATCTATCTATCTATCTATCTATCTATCTATCTATCTATCTATCTATCTATCTATCTATCTATCTATCTATCTATCTATCTATCTATCTATCTATCTATCTATCTATCTATCTATCTATCTATAACAATCTGTGATTGTGAATGTTAAACAAAATGACAAAATACAAAAAAAGCATAACAATCAGCAATCAATCAATGTCTACAACATAACAAATGAGACAAATTATCTGCACAAGTAAAACATCGCTTCAGAAGGCCTTTATTAACCCCCCGGAGCCGTGTGGAGCAGTTTTATGATGGATACATGCTGCACTATCTATCTATCTATCTATCTATCTATCTATCTATCTATCTATCTATCTATCTATCTATCTATCTATCTATCTATCTATCTATCTATCTATCTATCTATCTATCTATCTATCTATATATCTATCTATCTATCTATGCCCAACACCACCCCCTTCACTTGGAAGGACACTATCTATCTATCTATCTATCTATCTATCTATCTATCTATCTATCTATCTATCTATCTATCTATCTATCTATCTATCTATCTATCTATCTATCTATCTATCTATCTATCTATCTATCTATCTATCTATCTATCTATGCCCACCACCACCCCCTTCACTTGGAAGGACACTTTCTATCTATCTATCTATCTATCTATCTATCTATCTATCTATCTATCTATCTATCTATCTATCTATCGATCTATCTATCTATCTATCTATCTATCTATCTATCTATCTATCTATCTATCTATCTATCTATCTATCTATCTATCTATCTATGCCCACCACCACCCCCTTCACTTGGAAGGACACTTTCTATCTATCTATCTATCTATCTATCTATCTATCTATCTATCTATCTATCTATCTATCTATCTATCTATCTATCTATCTATCTATCTATCTATCTATCTATCTATCTATCTATCTATCTATCTATCTATCATCTATCTATCTATCTATCATCTATCTATCTATCTATCTATATATCTATCTATAACAATCTGTGATTGTGAATGTTAAACAAAATGACAAAATACAAAAAAAGCATAACAATCAGCAATCAATCAATGTCTACAACATAACAAATGAGACAAATGATCTGCACAAGTAAAACATCGCTTTAGAAGGCCTTTATTAACCCCCCGGAGCCGTGTGGAGCAGTTATATGATGAATACATGCTGCACTATCTATCTATCTATCTATCTATCTATCTATCTATCTATCTATCTATCTATCTATCTATCTATCTATCTATCTATCTATCTATCTATCTATCTATCTATCTATCTATCTATCTATCTATCTATCTATCTATAACAATCTGTGATTGTGAATGTTAAACAAAATGACAAAATACAAAAAAAGCATAACAATCAGCAATCAATCAATGTCTACAACATAACAAATGAGACAAATTATCTGCACAAGTAAAACATCGCTTCAGAAGGCCTTTATTAACCCCCCGGAGCCGTGTGAAGCAGTTTTATGATGGATACATGCTGCACTATCTATCTATCTATCTATCTATCTATCTATCTATCTATCTATCTATCTATCTATCTATCTATCTATCTATCTATCTATCTATCTATCTATCTATCTATCTATCTATCTATCTATCTATCTATCTATCTATCTATCTATAACAATCTGTGATTGTGAATGTTAAACAAAATGACAAAATACAAAAAAAGCATAACAATCAGCAATCAATCAATGTCTACAACATAACAAATGAGACAAATTATCTGCACAAGTAAAACATCGCTTCAGAAGGCCTTTATTAACCCCGCGGAGCCGTGTGGAGCAGTTATATGATGGATACATGCTGCACTATCTATCTATCTATCTATCTATCTATCTATCTATCTATCTATCTATCTATCTATCTATCTATCTATCTATCTATCTATCTATCATCTATCTATCTATCTATCATCTATCTATCTATCTATCTATCTATATATCTATCTATAACAATCTGTGATTGTGAATGTTAAACAAAATGACAAAATACAAAAAAAGCATAACAATCAGCAATCAATCAATGTCTACAACATAACAAATGAGACAAATGATCTGCACAAGTAAAACATCGCTTTAGAAGGCCTTTATTAACCCCCCGGAGCCGTGTGGAGCAGTTATATGATGAATACATGCTGCACTATCTATCTATCTATCTATCTATCTATCTATCTATCTATCTATCTATCTATCTATCTATCTATCTATCTATCTATCTATCTATCTATCTATCTATCTATCTATCTATCTATCTATCTATCTATCTATCTATCTATAACAATCTGTGATTGTGAATGTTAAACAAAATGACAAAATACAAAAAAAGCATAACAATCAGCAATCAATCAATGTCTACAACATAACAAATGAGACAAATTATCTGCACAAGTAAAACATAGCTTCAGAAGGCCTTTATTAACCCCCCGGAGCCGTGTGGAGCAGTTTTATGATGGATACATGCTGCACTATCTATCTATCTATCTATCTATCTATCTATCTATCTATCTATCTATCTATCTATCTATCTATCTATCTATCTATCTATCTATCTATCTATCTATCTATCTATCTATCTATCTATCTATCTATCTATCTATCTATCTATCTATAACAATTTGTGATTGTGAATGTTAAACAAAATGACAAAATACAAAAAAAGCATAACAATCAGCAATCAATCAATGTCTACAACATAACAAATGAGACAAATTATCTGCACAAGTAAAACATCGCTTCAGAAGGCCTTTATTAACCCCCCGGAGCCGTGTGGAGCAGTTATATGATGGATACATGCTGCACTATCTATCTATCTATCTATCTATCTATCTATCTATCTATCTATCTATCTATCTATCTATCTATCTATCTATCTATCTATCTATCTATCTATCTATCTATCTATCTATCTATCTATCTAAAACAATTTGTGATTGTGAATGTTAAACAAAATGACAAAATACAAAAAAAGCATAACAATCAGCAATCAATCAATGTCTACAACATAACAAATGAGACAAATTATCTGCACAAGTAAAACATCGCTTCAGAAGGCCTTTATTAACCCCCCGGAGCCGTGTGGAGCAGTTATATGATGGATACATGCTGCACTATCTATCTATCTATCTATCTATCTATCTATCTATCTATCTATCTATCTATCTATCTATCTATCTATCTATCTATCTATCTATCTATCTATCTATCTATCTATCTATCTATAACAATCTGTGATTGTGAATGTTAAACAAAATGACAAAATACAAAAAAAGCATAACAATCAGCAATCAATCAATGTCTACAACATAACAAATGAGACAAATTATCTGCACAAGTAAAACATCGCTTCAGAAGGCCTTTATTAACCCCCCGGAGCCGTGTGGAGCAGTTATATGATGGATACATGCTGCACTATCTATCTATCTATCTATCTATCTATCTATCTATCTATCTATCTATCTATCTATCTATCTATCTATCTATCTATCTATCTATCTATCTATCTATCTATCTATCTATCTATCTATAACAATCTGTGATTGTGAATGTTAAACAAAATGACAAAATACAAAAAAAGCATAACAATCAGCAATCAATCAATGTCTACAACATAACAAATGAGACAAATTATCTGCACAAGTAAAACATCGCTTCAGAAGGCCTTTATTAACCCCCCGGAGCCGTGTGGAGCAGTTTTATGATGGATACATGCTGCACTATCTATCTATCTATCTATCTATCTATCTATCTATCTATCTATCTATCTATCTATCTATCTATCTATCTATCTATCTATCTATCTATCTATCTATCTATCTATCTATATATCTATCTATCTATCTATGCCCAACACCACCCCCTTCACTTGGAAGGACACTATCTATCTATCTATCTATCTATCTATCTATCTATCTATCTATCTATCTATCTATCTATCTATCTATCTATCTATCTATCTATCTATCTATCTATCTATCTATCTATCTATCTATCTATCTATCTATCTATCTATCTATGCCCACCACCACCCCCTTCACTTGGAAGGACACTTTCTATCTATCTATCTATCTATCTATCTATCTATCTATCTATCTATCTATCTATCTATCTATCTATCTATCTATCTATCTATCGATCTATCTATCTATCTATCTATCTATCTATCTATCTATCTATCTATCTATCTATCTATCTATCTATCTATCTATCTATCTATCTATGCCCACCACCACCCCCTTCACTTGGAAGGACACTTTCTATCTATCTATCTATCTATCTATCTATCTATCTATCTATCTATCTATCTATCTATCTATCTATCTATCTATCTATCTATCTATCTATCTATCTATCTATCTATCTATCTATCTATCTATCATCTATCTATCTATCTATCTATCATCTATCTATCTATCTATCTATATATCTATCTATAACAATCTGTGATTGTGAATGTTAAACAAAATGACAAAATACAAAAAAAGCATAACAATCAGCAATCAATCAATGTCTACAACATAACAAATGAGACAAATGATCTGCACAAGTAAAACATCGCTTTAGAAGGCCTTTATTAACCCCCCGGAGCCGTGTGGAGCAGTTATATGATGAATACATGCTGCACTATCTATCTATCTATCTATCTATCTATCTATCTATCTATCTATCTATCTATCTATCTATCTATCTATCTATCTATCTATCTATCTATCTATCTATCTATCTATCTATCTATAACAATCTGTGATTGTGAATGTTAAACAAAATGACAAAATACAAAAAAAGCATAACAATCAGCAATCAATCAATGTCTACAACATAACAAATGAGACAAATTATCTGCACAAGTAAAACATCGCTTCAGAAGGCCTTTATTAACCCCCCGGAGCCGTGTGAAGCAGTTTTATGATGGATACATGCTGCACTATCTATCTATCTATCTATCTATCTATCTATCTATCTATCTATCTATCTATCTATCTATCTATCTATCTATCTATCTATCTATCTATCTATCTATCTATCTATCTATCTATCTATCTATCTATCTATCTATCTATCTATAACAATCTGTGATTGTGAATGTTAAACAAAATGACAAAATACAAAAAAAGCATAACAATCAGCAATCAATCAATGTCTACAACATAACAAATGAGACAAATTATCTGCACAAGTAAAACATCGCTTCAGAAGGCCTTTATTAACCCCGCGGAGCCGTGTGGAGCAGTTATATGATGGATACATGCTGCACTATCTATCTATCTATCTATCTATCTATCTATCTATCTATCTATCTATCTATCTATCTATCTATCTATCTATAACAATTTGTGATTGTGAATGTTAAACAAAATGACAAAATACAAAAAAAGCATAACAATCAGCAATCAATCAATGTCTACAACATAACAAATGAGACAAATTATCTGCACAAGTAAAACATCGCTTCAGAAGGCCTTTATTAACCCCCCGGAGCCGTGTGGAGCAGTTATATGATGGATACATGCTGCACTATCTATCTATCTATCTATCTATCTATCTATCTATCTATCTATCTATCTATCTATCTATCTATCTATCTATCTATCTATCTATCTATCTATCTATCTATCTATCTATCTATCTATCTATCTATCTATCTATCTATCTATCTATCTATCTATAACAATTTGTGATTGTGAATGTTAAACAAAATGACAAAATACAAAAAAAGCATAACAATCAGCAATCAATCAATGTCTACAACATAACAAATGAGACAAATTATCTGCACAAGTAAAACATCGCTTCAGAAGGCCTTTATTAACCCCCCGGAGCCGTGTGGAGCAGTTATATGATGGATACATGCTGCACTATCTATCTATCTATCTATCTATCTATCTATCTATCTATCTATCTATCTATCTATCTATCTATCTATCTATCTATCTATCTATCTATCTATCTATCTATCTATCTATCTATCTATGCCCACCACCACCCCCTTCACTTGGAAGGACACTTTCTATCTATCTATCTATCTATCTATCTATCTATCTATCTATCTATCTATCTATCTATCTATCTATCTATCTATCTATCTATCTATCTATCTATCTATCTATCTATCTATCTATCTATCTATCTATCTATCTATCTATCTATAACAATCTGTGATTGTGAATGTTAAACAAAATGACAAAATACAAAAAAAGCATAACAATCAGCAATCAATCAATGTCTACAACATAACAAATGAGACAAATTATCTGCACAAGTAAAACATAGCTTCAGAAGGCCTTTATTAACCCCCCGGAGCCGTGTGGAGCAGTTTTATGATGGATACATGCTGCACTATCTATCTATCTATCTATCTATCTATCTATCTATCTATCTATCTATCTATCTATCTATCTATCTATCTATCTATCTATCTATCTATCTATCTATCTATCTATCTATCTATCTATCTATCTATCTATCTATCTATCTATAACAATTTGTGATTGTGAATGTTAAACAAAATGACAAAATACAAAAAAAGCATAACAATCAGCAATCAATCAATGTCTACAACATAACAAATGAGACAAATTATCTGCACAAGTAAAACATCGCTTCAGAAGGCCTTTATTAACCCCCCGGAGCCGTGTGGAGCAGTTATATGATGGATACATGCTGCACTATCTATCTATCTATCTATCTATCTATCTATCTATCTATCTATCTATCTATCTATCTATCTATCTATCTATCTATCTATCTATCTATCTATCTATCTATCTATCTATCTATCTATCTATCTATCTATAACAATCTGTGATTGTGAATGTTAAACAAAATGACAAAATACAAAAAAAGCATAACAATCAGCAATCAATCAATGTCTACAACATAACAAATGAGACAAATTATCTGCACAAGTAAAACATCGCTTCAGAAGGCCTTTATTAACCCCCCGGAGCCGTGTGGAGCAGTTATATGATGGATACATGCTGCACTATCTATCTATCTATCTATCTATCTATCTATCTATCTATCTATCTATCTATCTATCTATCTATCTATCTATCTATCTATCTATCTATCTATCTATCTATCTATCTATCTATCTATCTATCTATCTATCTATAACAATCTGTGATTGTGAATGTTAAACAAAATGACAAAATACAAAAAAAGCATAACAATCAGCAATCAATCAATGTCTACAACATAACAAATGAGACAAATTATCTGCACAAGTAAAACATCGCTTCAGAAGGCCTTTATTAACCCCCCGGAGCCGTGTGGAGCAGTTTTATGATGGATACATGCTGCACTATCTATCTATCTATCTATCTATCTATCTATCTATCTATCTATCTATCTATCTATCTATCTATCTATCTATCTATCTATCTATCTATCTATCTATCTATCTATCTATCTATCTATCTATCTATCTATGCCCAACACCACCCCCTTCACTTGGAAGGACACTTTCTATCTATCTATCTATCTATCTATCTATCTATCTATCTATCTATCTATCTATCTATCTATCTATCTATCTATCTATCTATCTATCTATCTATCTATCTATCTATCTATCTATCTATCTATCTATCTATCTATCTATCTATCTATCTATGCCCACCACCACCCCCTTCACTTGGAAGGACACTTTCTATCTATCTATCTATCTATCTATCTATCTATCTATCTATCTATCTATCTATCTATCTATCTATCTATCGATCTATCTATCTATCTATCTATCTATCTATCTATCTATCTATCTATCTATCTATCTATCTATCTATCTATCTATCTATCTATCTATCTATCTATCTATCTATGCCCACCACCACCCCCTTCACTTGGAAGGACACTTTCTATCTATCTATCTATCTATCTATCTATCTATCTATCTATCTATCTATCTATCTATCTATCTATCTATCTATCTATCTATCTATCTATCTATCTATCTATCTATCATCTATCTATCTATCTATCATCTATCTATCTATCTATCTATATATCTATCTATAACAATCTGTGATTGTGAATGTTAAACAAAATGACAAAATACAAAAAAAGCATAACAATCAGCAATCAATCAATGTCTACAACATAACAAATGAGACAAATGATCTGCACAAGTAAAACATCGCTTTAGAAGGCCTTTATTAACCCCCCGGAGCCGTGTGGAGCAGTTATATGATGAATACATGCTGCACTATCTATCTATCTATCTATCTATCTATCTATCTATCTATCTATCTATCTATCTATCTATCTATCTATCTATCTATCTATCTATCTATCTATCTATCTATCTATCTATCTATCTATCTATCTATCTATCTATCTAAACAATCTGTGATTGTGAATGTTAAACAAAATGACAAAATACAAAAAAGCATAACAATCAGCAATCAATCAATGAGACAAATTATCTGCACAAGTAAATAAAAAACATGAGGACAAAAAAAGCATAACAAAATATTGATATATTGAGAGTTAGATCTATCTATCTATCTATCTATCTATCTATCTATCTATCTATCTATCTATCTATCTATCTATCTATCTATCTATCTATCTATCTATCTATCTATCTATCTATCTATCTATCTATCTATCTATCTATGCCCACCACCACCCCCTTCACTTGGAAGGACACTTTCTATCTATCTATCTATCTATCTATCTATCTATCTATCTATCTATCTATCTATCTATCTATCTATCTATCTATCTATCTATCTATCTATCTATCTATCTATCTATCTATCTATCTATCTATCTATCTATCTATCTATCTATCTATCTATAACAATCTGTGATTGTGAATGTTAAACAAAATGACAAAATACAAAAAAAGCATAACAATCAGCAATCAATCAATGTCTACAACATAACAAATGAGACAAATTATCTGCACAAGTAAAACATCGCTTCAGAAGGCCTTTATTAACCCCCCGGAGCCGTGTGGAGCAGTTATATGATGGATACATGCTGCACTATCTATCTATCTATCTATCTATCTATCTATCTATCTATCTATCTATCTATCTATCTATCTATCTATCTATCTATCTATCTATCTATCTATCTATCTATCTATCTATCTATCTATCTATCTATCTATCTATCTATAACAATCTGTGATTGTGAATGTTAAACAAAATGACAAAATACAAAAAAAGCATAACAATCAGCAATCAATCAATGTCTACAACATAACAAATGAGACAAATTATCTGCACAAGTAAAACATCGCTTCAGAAGGCCTTTATTAACCCCCCGGAGCCGTGTGGAGCAGTTTTATGATGGATACATGCTGCACTATCTATCTATCTATCTATCTATCTATCTATCTATCTATCTATCTATCTATCTATCTATCTATCTATCTATCTATCTATCTATCTATCTATCTATCTATCTATCTATCTATCTATCTATCTATCTATCTATCTATCTATCTATCTATCTATGCCCAACACCACCCCCTTCACTTGGAAGGACACTTTCTATCTATCTATCTATCTATCTATCTATCTATCTATCTATCTATCTATCTATCTATCTATCTATCTATCTATCTATCTATCTATCTATCTATCTATCGATCTATCTATCTATCTATCTATCTATCTATCTATCTATCTATCTATCTATCTATCTATCTATCTATCTATCTATCTATCTATCTATCTATCTATGCCCACCACCACCCCCTTCACTTGGAAGGACACTTTCTATCTATCTATCTATCTATCTATCTATCTATCTATCTATCTATCTATCTATCTATCTATCTATCTATCTATCTATCTATCTATCTATCTATCTATCTATCTATCATCTATCTATCTATCTATCATCTATCTATCTATCTATCTATATATCTATCTATAACAATCTGTGATTGTGAATGTTAAACAAAATGACAAAATACAAAAAAAGCATAACAATCAGCAATCAATCAATGTCTACAACATAACAAATGAGACAAATGATCTGCACAAGTAAAACATCGCTTTAGAAGGCCTTTATTAACCCCCCGGAGCCGTGTGGAGCAGTTATATGATGAATACATGCTGCACTATCTATCTATCTATCTATCTATCTATCTATCTATCTATCTATCTATCTATCTATCTATCTATCTATCTATCTATCTATCTATCTATCTAAACAATCTGTGATTGTGAATGTTAAACAAAATGACAAAATACAAAAAAGCATAACAATCAGCAATCAATCAATGAGACAAATTATCTGCACAAGTAAATAAAAAACATGAGGACAAAAAAAGCATAACAAAATATTGATATATTGAGAGTTAGATCTATCTATCTATCTATCTATCTATCTATCTATCTATCTATCTATCTATCTATCTATCTATCTATCTATCTATCTATCTATCTATCTATCTATCTATCTATCTATCTATCTATCTATCTATCTATCTATCTATCTATAACAATCTGTGATTGTGAATGTTAAAAAATGACAAAATAGAAAAAAAGCATATTTTACAATATAATATACAATATAATTTATATTATATTATATTATATTATAATTTTACAATATAACAAATGAGACAAATGATCTGCACAAGTAAATACAAAACATGAGGACAAAAAGCATAACAAAATATTGATATATTGATATCTATCTATCTATCTATCTATCTATCTATCTATCTATCTATCTATCTATCTATCTATCTATCTATCTATCTATCTATCTATCTATCTATCTATCTATCTATGCCCACCACCACCCCCTTCACTTGGAAGGACACTTTCTATCTATCTATCTATCTATCTATCTATCTATCTATCTATCTATCTATCTATCTATCTATCTATCTATCTATCTATCTATCTATCTATCTATCTATCTATCTATCTATCTATCTATAACAATCTGTGATTGTGAATGTTAAACAAAATGACAAAATACAAAAAAAACATAACAATCAGCAATCAATCAATGTCTACAACATAACAAATGAGACAAATTATCTGCACAAGTAAAACATCGCTTCAGAAGGCCTTTATTAACCCCCCGGAGCCGTGTGGAGCAGTTATATGATGGATACATGCTGCACTATCTATCTATCTATCTATCTATCTATCTATCTATCTATCTATCTATCTATCTATCTATCTATCTATCTATCTATCTATCTATCTATCTATCTATCTATCTATCTATCTATCTATCTATCTTTGCCCACCACCACCCCCTATGCCAACACCACCCCCTTCACTTGGAAGGACACTTTCTATCTATCTATCTATCTATCTATCTATCTATCTATCTATCTATCTATCTATCTATCTATCTATCTATCTATCTATCTATCTATCTATCTATCTATCTATCTATCTATCTATCTATCTATCTATCTATCTATCTATCTATCTATCTATCTATCTATCTATCTATGCCCACCACCACCCCCTTCACTTGGAAGTTCACTTTCTATCTATCTATCTATCTATCTATCTATCTATCTATCTATCTATCTATCTATCTATATATCTATCTATCTATCTATCTATCTATCTATCTATCTATCTATCTATCTATCTATCTATCTATCTATCTATCTATCTATCTATCTATCTATCTATCTATCTATCTATCTATCTATCTATGCCCACCACCACCCCCTTCACTTGGAAGGACACTTTCTATCTATCTATCTATCTATCTATCTATCTATCTATCTATCTATCTATCTATCTATCTATCTATCTATCTATCTATCTATCTATCTATCTATCTATCTATCTATCTATCTATCTATCTATCTATCTATGCCCACCACCACCCCCTTCACTTGGAAGGACACTTTCTATCTATCTATCTATCTATCTATCTATCTATCTATCTATCTATCTATCTATCTATCTATCTATCTATCTATCTATCTATCTATCTATCTATCTATCTATAACAATCTGTGATTGTGAATGTTAAACAAAATGACAAAATACAAAAAAAACATAACAATCAGCAATCAATCAATGTCTACAACATAACAAATGAGACAAATTATCTGCACAAGTAAAACATCGCTTCAGAAGGCCTTTATTAACCCCCCGGAGCCGTGTGGAGCAGTTATATGATGGATACATGCTGCACTATCTATCTATCTATCTATCTATCTATCTATCTATCTATCTATCTATCTATCTATCTATCTATCTATCTATCTATCTATCTATCTATCTATCTATCTATCTATCTATCTATCTATCTATCTATCTATCTATCTTTGCCCACCACCACCCCCTATGCCAACACCACCCCCTTCACTTGGAAGGACACTTTCTATCTATCTATCTATCTATCTATCTATCTATCTATCTATCTATCTATCTATCTATCTATCTATCTATCTATCTATCTATCTATCTATCTATCTATCTATCTATCTATCTATGCCCACCACCACCCCCTTCACTTGGAAGTTCACTTTCTATCTATCTATCTATCTATCTATCTATCTATCTATCTATCTATCTATCTATCTATCTATCTATCTATCTATCTATCTATCTATCTATCTATCTATCTATCTATCTATCTATCTATCTATCTATCTATAACAATCTGTGATTGTGAATGTTAAAAAATGACAAAATAGAAAAAAAGCATATTTTACAATATAATATACAATATAATTTATATTATATTATATTATATTATAATTTTACAATATAACAAATGAGACAAATGATCTGCACAAGTAAATACAAAACATGAGGACAAAAAGCATAACAAAATATTGATATATTGATATCTATCTATCTATCTATCTATCTATCTATCTATCTATCTATCTATCTATCTATCTATCTATCTATCTATCTATCTATCTATCTATCTATCTATCTATCTATCTATGCCCACCACCACCCCCTTCACTTGGAAGGACACTTTCTATCTATCTATCTATCTATCTATCTATCTATCTATCTATCTATCTATCTATCTATCTATCTATCTATCTATCTATCTATCTATCTATCTATCTATCTATCTATCTATCTATCTATCTATCTATAACAATCTGTGATTGTGAATGTTAAACAAAATGACAAAATACAAAAAAAAACATAACAATCAGCAATCAATCAATGTCTACAACATAACAAATGAGACAAATTATCTGCACAAGTAAAACATCGCTTCAGAAGGCCTTTATTAACCCCCCGGAGCCGTGTGGAGCAGTTATATGATGGATACATGCTGCACTATCTATCTATCTATCTATCTATCTATCTATCTATCTATCTATCTATCTATCTATCTATCTATCTATCTATCTATCTATCTATCTATCTATCTATCTATCTATCTTTGCCCACCACCACCCCCTATGCCAACACCACCCCCTTCACTTGGAAGGACACTTTCTATCTATCTATCTATCTATCTATCTATCTATCTATCTATCTATCTATCTATCTATCTATCTATCTATCTATCTATCTATCTATCTATCTATCTATCTATCTATCTATCTATCTATCTATCTATCTATCTATCTATGCCCACCACCACCCCCTTCACTTGGAAGTTCACTTTCTATCTATCTATCTATCTATCTATCTATCTATCTATCTATCTATCTATCTATCTATATATCTATCTATCTATCTATCTATCTATCTATCTATCTATCTATCTATCTATCTATCTATCTATCTATCTATCTATCTATCTATCTATCTATCTATCTATGCCCACCACCACCCCCTTCACTTGGAAGGACACTTTCTATCTATCTATCTATCTATCTATCTATCTATCTATCTATCTATCTATCTATCTATCTATCTATCTATCTATCTATCTATCTATCTATCTATCTATCTATCTATCTATCTATCTATCTATCTATCTATGCCCACCACCACCCCCTTCACTTGGAAGGACACTTTCTATCTATCTATCTATCTATCTATCTATCTATCTATCTATCTATCTATCTATCTATCTATCTATCTATCTATCTATCTATCTATCTATCTATCTATCTATCTATCTATCTATCTATAACAATCTGTGATTGTGAATGTTAAACAAAATGACAAAATACAAAAAAAACATAACAATCAGCAATCAATCAATGTCTACAACATAACAAATGAGACAAATTATCTGCACAAGTAAAACATCGCTTCAGAAGGCCTTTATTAACCCCCCGGAGCCGTGTGGAGCAGTTATATGATGGATACATGCTGCACTATCTATCTATCTATCTATCTATCTATCTATCTATCTATCTATCTATCTATCTATCTATCTATCTATCTATCTATCTATCTATCTATCTATCTATCTATCTATCTATCTATCTATCTTTGCCCACCACCACCCCCTATGCCAACACCACCCCCTTCACTTGGAAGGACACTTTCTATCTATCTATCTATCTATCTATCTATCTATCTATCTATCTATCTATCTATCTATCTATCTATCTATCTATCTATCTATCTATCTATCTATCTATCTATCTATCTATCTATCTATCTATCTATCTATCTATGCCCACCACCACCCCCTTCACTTGGAAGTTCACTTTCTATCTATCTATCTATCTATCTATCTATCTATCTATCTATCTATCTATCTATCTATCTATCTATCTATCTATCTATCTATCTATCTATCTATCTATCTATCTATCTATCTATCTATCTATCTATCTATCTATCTATGCCCACCACCACCCCCTTCACTTGGAAGGACACTTTCTATCTATCTATCTATCTATCTATCTATCTATCTATCTATCAAATTAGATAGATAGGGAGCAGTTATATGATGGATACATGCTGCACTATCTATCTATCTATCTATCTATCTATCTATCTATCTATCTATCTATCTATCTATCTATCTATCTATCTATCTATCTATCTATCTATCTATCTATCTATCTATCTATCTTTGCCCACCACCACCCCCTATGCCAACACCACCCCCTTCACTTGGAAGGACACTTTCTATCTATCTATCTATCTATCTATCTATCTATCTATCTATCTATCTATCTATCTATCTATCTATCTATCTATCTATCTATCTATCTATCTATCTATCTATCTATCTATCTATCTATCTATCTATCTATCTATCTATGCCCACCACCACCCCCTTCACTTGGAAGTTCACTTTCTATCTATCTATCTATCTATCTATCTATCTATCTATCTATCTATCTATCTATCTATCTATCTATCTATCTATCTATCTATCTATCTATCTATCTATCTATCTATCTATCTATCTATCTATCTATCTATCTATCTATCTATGCCCACCACCACCCCCTTCACTTGGAAGGACACTTTCTATCTATCTATCTATCTATCTATCTATCTATCTATCTATCTATCTATCTATCTATCTATCTATCTATCTATCTATCTATCTATCTATCTATCTAAACAATCTGTGATTGTGAATGTTAAACAAAATGACAAAATACAAAAAAAGCATAACAATCAGCAATCAATCAATGTCTACAACATAACAAATGAGACAAATTATCTGCACAAGTAAAACATCGCTTCAGAAGGCCTTTATTAACCCCCCGGAGCCGTGTGGAGCAGTTTTATGATGGATACATGCTGCACTATCTATCTATCTATCTATCTATCTATCTATCTATCTATCTATCTATCTATCTATCTATCTATCTATCTATCTATCTATCTATCTATCTATCTATCTATCTATCTATCTATCTATCTATCTATCTATCTATCTATGCCCAACACCACCCCCTTCACTTGGAAGGACACTTTCTATCTATCTATCTATCTATCTATCTATCTATCTATCTATCTATCTATCTATCTATCTATCTATCTATCTATCTATCTATCTATCTATCTATCTATCTATCTATCTATCTATCTATCTATCTATGCCCACCACCACCCCCTTCACTTGGAAGTTCACTTTCTATCTATCTATCTATCTATCTATCTATCTATCTATCTATCTATCTATCTATCTATCTATCTATCTATCTATCTATCTATCTACCTATCTATCTATCTATCTATCTATCTATCTATCTATCTATCTATCTATCTATCTATCTATCTATCTATCTATCTATCTATCTATCTATCTATCTATGCCCACCACCACCCCCTTCACTTGGAAGGACACTTTCTATCTATCTATCTATCTATCTATCTATCTATCTATCTATCTATCTATCTATCTATCTATCTATCTATCTATCTATCTATCTATCTATCTATCTATCTATCTATCTATCTATCTATCTATCTATCTATCTATCTATCTATAACAATCTGTGATTGTGAATGTTAAACAAAATGACAAAATACAAAAAAAACATAACAATCAGCAATCAATCAATGTCTACAACATAACAAATGAGACAAATTATCTGCACAAGTAAAACATCGCTTCAGAAGGCCTTTATTAACCCCCCGGAGCCGTGTGGAGCAGTTATATGATGGATACATGCTGCACTATCTATCTATCTATCTATCTATCTATCTATCTATCTATCTATCTATCTATCTATCTATCTATCTATCTATCTATCTATCTATCTATCTATCTATCTATCTATCTATCTATCTATCTATCTATCTATCTATCTATCTTTGCCCACCACCACCCCCTATGCCAACACCACCCCCTTCACTTGGAAGGACACTTTCTATCTATCTATCTATCTATCTATCTATCTATCTATCTATCGATCTATCTATCTATCTATCTATCTATCTATCTATCTATCTATCTATCTATCTATCTATCTATCTATCTATCTATCTATCTATCTATCTATCTATCTATGCCCACCACCACCCCCTTCACTTGGAAGGACACTTTCTATCTATCTATCTATCTATCTATCTATCTATCTATCTATCTATCTATCTATCTATCTATCTATCTATCTATCTATCTATCTATCTATCTATCTATCTATCATCTATCTATCTATCTATCATCTATCTATCTATCTATCTATATATCTATCTATAACAATCTGTGATTGTGAATGTTAAACAAAATGACAAAATACAAAAAAAGCATAACAATCAGCAATCAATCAATGTCTACAACATAACAAATGAGACAAATGATCTGCACAAGTAAAACATCGCTTTAGAAGGCCTTTATTAACCCCCCGGAGCCGTGTGGAGCAGTTATATGATGAATACATGCTGCACTATCTATCTATCTATCTATCTATCTATCTATCTATCTATCTATCTATCTATCTATCTATCTATCTATCTATCTATCTATCTATCTATCTATCTATCTATCTATCTAAACAATCTGTGATTGTGAATGTTAAACAAAATGACAAAATACAAAAAAGCATAACAATCAGCAATCAATCAATGAGACAAATTATCTGCACAAGTAAATAAAAAACATGAGGACAAAAAAAGCATAACAAAATATTGATATATTGAGAGTTAGATCTATCTATCTATCTATCTATCTATCTATCTATCTATCTATCTATCTATCTATCTATCTATCTATCTATCTATCTATCTATCTATCTATCTATCTATCTATCTATCTATCTATCTATCTATCTATAACAATCTGTGATTGTGAATGTTAAAAAATGACAAAATAGAAAAAAAGCATATTTTACAATATAATATACAATATAATTTATATTATATTATATTATATTATAATTTTACAATATAACAAATGAGACAAATGATCTGCACAAGTAAATACAAAACATGAGGACAAAAAGCATAACAAAATATTGATATATTGATATCTATCTATCTATCTATCTATCTATCTATCTATCTATCTATCTATCTATCTATCTATCTATCTATCTATCTATCTATCTATCTATCTATCTATCTATCTATCTATCTATGCCCACCACCACCCCCTTCACTTGGAAGGACACTTTCTATCTATCTATCTATCTATCTATCTATCTATCTATCTATCTATCTATCTATCTATCTATCTATCTATCTATCTATCTATCTATCTATCTATCTATCTATCTATCTATCTATCTATCTATCTATAACAATCTGTGATTGTGAATGTTAAACAAAATGACAAAATACAAAAAAAACATAACAATCAGCAATCAATCAATGTCTACAACATAACAAATGAGACAAATTATCTGCACAAGTAAAACATCGCTTCAGAAGGCCTTTATTAACCCCCCGGAGCCGTGTGGAGCAGTTATATGATGGATACATGCTGCACTATCTATCTATCTATCTATCTATCTATCTATCTATCTATCTATCTATCTATCTATCTATCTATCTATCTATCTATCTATCTATCTATCTATCTATCTATCTATCTATCTATCTATCTATCTTTGCCCACCACCACCCCCTATGCCAACACCACCCCCTTCACTTGGAAGGACACTTTCTATCTATCTATCTATCTATCTATCTATCTATCTATCTATCTATCTATCTATCTATCTATCTATCTATCTATCTATCTATCTATCTATCTATCTATCTATCTATCTATCTATCTATCTATCTATCTATCTATCTATCTATCTATCTATCTATGCCCACCACCACCCCCTTCACTTGGAAGTTCACTTTCTATCTATCTATCTATCTATCTATCTATCTATCTATCTATCTATCTATCTATATATCTATCTATCTATCTATCTATCTATCTATCTATCTATCTATCTATCTATCTATCTATCTATCTATCTATCTATCTATCTATCTATCTATCTATCTATCTATCTATCTATCTATGCCCACCACCACCCCCTTCACTTGGAAGGACACTTTCTATCTATCTATCTATCTATCTATCTATCTATCTATCTATCTATCTATCTATCTATCTATCTATCTATCTATCTATCTATCTATCTATCTATCTATCTATCTATCTATCTATCTATCTATCTATCTATCTATCTATCTATCTATCTATCTATGCCCACCACCACCCCCTTCACTTGGAAGGACACTTTCTATCTATCTATCTATCTATCTATCTATCTATCTATCTATCTATCTATCTATCTATCTATCTATCTATCTATCTATCTATCTATCTATCTATCTATCTATCTATCTATCTATCTATCTATAACAATCTGTGATTGTGAATGTTAAACAAAATGACAAAATACAAAAAAAACATAACAATCAGCAATCAATCAATGTCTACAACATAACAAATGAGACAAATTATCTGCACAAGTAAAACATCGCTTCAGAAGGCCTTTATTAACCCCCCGGAGCCGTGTGGAGCAGTTATATGATGGATACATGCTGCACTATCTATCTATCTATCTATCTATCTATCTATCTATCTATCTATCTATCTATCTATCTATCTATCTATCTATCTATCTATCTATCTATCTATCTATCTATCTATCTATCTATCTATCTATCTATCTATCTATCTTTGCCCACCACCACCCCCTATGCCAACACCACCCCCTTCACTTGGAAGGACACTTTCTATCTATCTATCTATCTATCTATCTATCTATCTATCTATCTATCTATCTATCTATCTATCTATCTATCTATCTATCTATCTATCTATCTATCTATCTATCTATCTATCTATCTATCTATCTATGCCCACCACCACCCCCTTCACTTGGAAGTTCACTTTCTATCTATCTATCTATCTATCTATCTATCTATCTATCTATCTATCTATCTATCTATCTATCTATCTATCTATCTATCTATCTATCTATCTATCTATCTATCTATCTATCTATCTATCTATCTATCTATCTATCTATCTATCTATCTATCTATCTATAACAATCTGTGATTGTGAATGTTAAAAAATGACAAAATAGAAAAAAAGCATATTTTACAATATAATATACAATATAATTTATATTATATTATATTATATTATAATTTTACAATATAACAAATGAGACAAATGATCTGCACAAGTAAATACAAAACATGAGGACAAAAAGCATAACAAAATATTGATATATTGATATCTATCTATCTATCTATCTATCTATCTATCTATCTATCTATCTATCTATCTATCTATCTATCTATCTATCTATCTATCTATCTATCTATCTATCTATCTATCTATGCCCACCACCACCCCCTTCACTTGGAAGGACACTTTCTATCTATCTATCTATCTATCTATCTATCTATCTATCTATCTATCTATCTATCTATCTATCTATCTATCTATCTATCTATCTATCTATCTATCTATCTATCTATCTATCTATCTATCTATCTATCTATCTATCTATCTATAACAATCTGTGATTGTGAATGTTAAACAAAATGACAAAATACAAAAAAAAACATAACAATCAGCAATCAATCAATGTCTACAACATAACAAATGAGACAAATTATCTGCACAAGTAAAACATCGCTTCAGAAGGCCTTTATTAACCCCCCGGAGCCGTGTGGAGCAGTTATATGATGGATACATGCTGCACTATCTATCTATCTATCTATCTATCTATCTATCTATCTATCTATCTATCTATCTATCTATCTATCTATCTATCTATCTATCTATCTATCTATCTATCTATCTTTGCCCACCACCACCCCCTATGCCAACACCACCCCCTTCACTTGGAAGGACACTTTCTATCTATCTATCTATCTATCTATCTATCTATCTATCTATCTATCTATCTATCTATCTATCTATCTATCTATCTATCTATCTATCTATCTATCTATCTATCTATCTATCTATCTATCTATCTATCTATCTATCTATCTATGCCCACCACCACCCCCTTCACTTGGAAGTTCACTTTCTATCTATCTATCTATCTATCTATCTATCTATCTATCTATCTATCTATATATCTATCTATCTATCTATCTATCTATCTATCTATCTATCTATCTATCTATCTATCTATCTATCTATCTATCTATCTATCTATCTATCTATCTATCTATGCCCACCACCACCCCCTTCACTTGGAAGGACACTTTCTATCTATCTATCTATCTATCTATCTATCTATCTATCTATCTATCTATCTATCTATCTATCTATCTATCTATCTATCTATCTATCTATCTATCTATCTATCTATCTATCTATCTATCTATCTATCTATCTATCTATCTATCTATCTATGCCCACCACCACCCCCTTCACTTGGAAGGACACTTTCTATCTATCTATCTATCTATCTATCTATCTATCTATCTATCTATCTATCTATCTATCTATCTATCTATCTATCTATCTATCTATCTATCTATCTATCTATCTATCTATCTATCTATCTATCTATCTATAACAATCTGTGATTGTGAATGTTAAACAAAATGACAAAATACAAAAAAAACATAACAATCAGCAATCAATCAATGTCTACAACATAACAAATGAGACAAATTATCTGCACAAGTAAAACATCGCTTCAGAAGGCCTTTATTAACCCCCCGGAGCCGTGTGGAGCAGTTATATGATGGATACATGCTGCACTATCTATCTATCTATCTATCTATCTATCTATCTATCTATCTATCTATCTATCTATCTATCTATCTATCTATCTATCTATCTATCTATCTATCTATCTATCTATCTATCTATCTATCTATCTTTGCCCACCACCACCCCCTATGCCAACACCACCCCCTTCACTTGGAAGGACACTTTCTATCTATCTATCTATCTATCTATCTATCTATCTATCTATCTATCTATCTATCTATCTATCTATCTATCTATCTATCTATCTATCTATCTATCTATCTATCTATCTATCTATCTATCTATCTATCTATCTATCTATGCCCACCACCACCCCCTTCACTTGGAAGTTCACTTTCTATCTATCTATCTATCTATCTATCTATCTATCTATCTATCTATCTATCTATCTATCTATCTATCTATCTATCTATCTATCTATCTATCTATCTATCTATCTATCTATCTATCTATCTATCTATCTATCTATCTATCTATCTATCTATCTATCTATGCCCACCACCACCCCCTTCACTTGGAAGGACACTTTCTATCTATCTATCTATCTATCTATCTATCTATCTATCTATCAAATTAGATAGATAGGGAGCAGTTATATGATGGATACATGCTGCACTATCTATCTATCTATCTATCTATCTATCTATCTATCTATCTATCTATCTATCTATCTATCTATCTATCTATCTATCTATCTATCTATCTATCTATCTATCTATCTATCTTTGCCCACCACCACCCCCTATGCCAACACCACCCCCTTCACTTGGAAGGACACTTTCTATCTATCTATCTATCTATCTATCTATCTATCTATCTATCTATCTATCTATCTATCTATCTATCTATCTATCTATCTATCTATCTATCTATCTATCTATCTATCTATCTATCTATCTATCTATCTATCTATGCCCACCACCACCCCCTTCACTTGGAAGTTCACTTTCTATCTATCTATCTATCTATCTATCTATCTATCTATCTATCTATCTATCTATCTATCTATCTATCTATCTATCTATCTATCTATCTATCTATCTATCTATCTATCTATCTATCTATCTATCTATCTATCTATCTATCTATCTATGCCCACCACCACCCCCTTCACTTGGAAGGACACTTTCTATCTATCTATCTATCTATCTATCTATCTATCTATCTATCTATCTATCTATCTATCTATCTATCTATCTATCTATCTATCTATCTATCTATCTATCTATCTATCTAAACAATCTGTGATTGTGAATGTTAAACAAAATGACAAAATACAAAAAAAGCATAACAATCAGCAATCAATCAATGTCTACAACATAACAAATGAGACAAATTATCTGCACAAGTAAAACATCGCTTCAGAAGGCCTTTATTAACCCCCCGGAGCCGTGTGGAGCAGTTTTATGATGGATACATGCTGCACTATCTATCTATCTATCTATCTATCTATCTATCTATCTATCTATCTATCTATCTATCTATCTATCTATCTATCTATCTATCTATCTATCTATCTATCTATCTATCTATCTATCTATCTATCTATCTATCTATGCCCAACACCACCCCCTTCACTTGGAAGGACACTTTCTATCTATCTATCTATCTATCTATCTATCTATCTATCTATCTATCTATCTATCTATCTATCTATCTATCTATCTATCTATCTATCTATCTATCTATCTATCTATCTATCTATCTATCTATCTATCTATCTATCTATCTATCTATCTATGCCCACCACCACCCCCTTCACTTGGAAGTTCACTTTCTATCTATCTATCTATCTATCTATCTATCTATCTATCTATCTATCTATCTATCTATCTATCTATCTATCTATCTATCTACCTATCTATCTATCTATCTATCTATCTATCTATCTATCTATCTATCTATCTATCTATCTATCTATCTATCTATCTATCTATCTATCTATCTATGCCCACCACCACCCCCTTCACTTGGAAGGACACTTTCTATCTATCTATCTATCTATCTATCTATCTATCTATCTATCTATCTATCTATCTATCTATCTATCTATCTATCTATCTATCTATCTATCTATCTATCTATCTATCTATCTATCTATCTATGCCCACCACCACCCCCTTCACTTGGAAGGACACTTTCTATCTATCTATCTATCTATCTATCTATCAAATTAGATAGATAGGGAGCAGTTATATGATGGATACATGCTGCACTATCTATCTATCTATCTATCTATCTATCTATCTATCTATCTATCTATCTATCTATCTATCTATCTATCTATCTATCTATCTATCTATCTATCTATCTATCTATCTATCTATCTATCTATCTATCTTTGCCCACCACCACCCCCTATGCCAACACCACCCCCTTCACTTGGAAGGACACTTTCTATCTATCTATCTATCTATCTATCTATCTATCTATCTATCTATCTATCTATCTATCTATCTATCTATCTATCTATCTATCTATCTATCTATCTATCTATCTATCTATCTATCTATCTATCTATCTATCTATCTATCTATCTATGCCCACCACCACCCCCTTCACTTGGAAGTTCACTTTCTATCTATCTATCTATCTATCTATCTATCTATCTATCTATCTATCTATCTATCTATCTATCTATCTATCTATCTATCTATCTATCTATCTATCTATCTATCTATCTATCTATCTATCTATCTATCTATCTATCTATCTATCTATGCCCACCACCACCCCCTTCACTTGGAAGGACACTTTCTATCTATCTATCTATCTATCTATCTATCTATCTATCTATCTATCTATCTATCTATCTATCTATCTATCTATCTATCTATCTATCTATCTATCTATCTATCTATCTATCTATCTATCTATCTATCTATCTATCTATCTATCTATCTATGCCCACCACCACCCCCTTCACTTGGAAGGACACTTTCTATCTATCTATCTATCTATCTATCTATCTATCTATCTATCTATCTATCTATCTATCTATCTATCTATCTATCTATCTATCTATCTATCTATCTATCTATCATCTATCTATCTATCTATCATCTATCTATCTATCTATCTATATATCTATCTATAACAATCTGTGATTGTGAATGTTAAACAAAATGACAAAATACAAAAAAAGCATAACAATCAGCAATCAATCAATGTCTACAACATAACAAATGAGACAAATGATCTGCACAAGTAAAACATCGCTTTAGAAGGCCTTTATTAACCCCCCGGAGCCGTGTGGAGCAGTTATATGATGAATACATGCTGCACTATCTATCTATCTATCTATCTATCTATCTATCTATCTATCTATCTATCTATCTATCTATCTATCTATCTATCTATCTATCTATCTATCTATCTAAACAATCTGTGATTGTGAATGTTAAACAAAATGACAAAATACAAAAAAGCATAACAATCAGCAATCAATCAATGAGACAAATTATCTGCACAAGTAAATAAAAAACATGAGGACAAAAAAAGCATAACAAAATATTGATATATTGAGAGTTAGATCTATCTATCTATCTATCTATCTATCTATCTATCTATCTATCTATCTATCTATCTATCTATCTATCTATCTATCTATCTATCTATCTATCTATCTATCTATCTATCTATCTATCTATCTATAACAATCTGTGATTGTGAATGTTAAAAAATGACAAAATAGAAAAAAAGCATATTTTACAATATAATATACAATATAATTTATATTATATTATATTATATTATAATTTTACAATATAACAAATGAGACAAATGATCTGCACAAGTAAATACAAAACATGAGGACAAAAAGCATAACAAAATATTGATATATTGATATCTATCTATCTATCTATCTATCTATCTATCTATCTATCTATCTATCTATCTATCTATCTATCTATCTATCTATCTATCTATCTATCTATCTATGCCCACCACCACCCCCTTCACTTGGAAGGACACTTTCTATCTATCTATCTATCTATCTATCTATCTATCTATCTATCTATCTATCTATCTATCTATCTATCTATCTATCTATCTATCTATCTATCTATCTATCTATCTATCTATCTATCTATCTATCTATCTATCTATAACAATCTGTGATTGTGAATGTTAAACAAAATGACAAAATACAAAAAAAACATAACAATCAGCAATCAATCAATGTCTACAACATAACAAATGAGACAAATTATCTGCACAAGTAAAACATCGCTTCAGAAGGCCTTTATTAACCCCCCGGAGCCGTGTGGAGCAGTTATATGATGGATACATGCTGCACTATCTATCTATCTATCTATCTATCTATCTATCTATCTATCTATCTATCTATCTATCTATCTATCTATCTATCTATCTATCTATCTATCTATCTATCTATCTATCTATCTATCTTTGCCCACCACCACCCCCTATGCCAACACCACCCCCTTCACTTGGAAGGACACTTTCTATCTATCTATCTATCTATCTATCTATCTATCTATCTATCTATCTATCTATCTATCTATCTATCTATCTATCTATCTATCTATCTATCTATCTATCTATCTATCTATCTATCTATCTATCTATCTATCTATCTATCTATCTATGCCCACCACCACCCCCTTCACTTGGAAGTTCACTTTCTATCTATCTATCTATCTATCTATCTATCTATCTATCTATCTATATATCTATCTATCTATCTATCTATCTATCTATCTATCTATCTATCTATCTATCTATCTATCTATCTATCTATCTATCTATCTATCTATCTATCTATCTATCTATCTATCTATCTATGCCCACCACCACCCCCTTCACTTGGAAGGACACTTTCTATCTATCTATCTATCTATCTATCTATCTATCTATCTATCTATCTATCTATCTATCTATCTATCTATCTATCTATCTATCTATCTATCTATCTATCTATCTATCTATCTATCTATCTATCTATCTATCTATCTATCTATCTATCTATCTATCTATGCCCACCACCACCCCCTTCACTTGGAAGGACACTTTCTATCTATCTATCTATCTATCTATCTATCTATCTATCTATCTATCTATCTATCTATCTATCTATCTATCTATCTATCTATCTATCTATCTATCTATCTATCTATCTATCTATCTATAACAATCTGTGATTGTGAATGTTAAACAAAATGACAAAATACAAAAAAAACATAACAATCAGCAATCAATCAATGTCTACAACATAACAAATGAGACAAATTATCTGCACAAGTAAAACATCGCTTCAGAAGGCCTTTATTAACCCCCCGGAGCCGTGTGGAGCAGTTATATGATGGATACATGCTGCACTATCTATCTATCTATCTATCTATCTATCTATCTATCTATCTATCTATCTATCTATCTATCTATCTATCTATCTATCTATCTATCTATCTATCTATCTATCTATCTATCTATCTATCTTTGCCCACCACCACCCCCTATGCCAACACCACCCCCTTCACTTGGAAGGACACTTTCTATCTATCTATCTATCTATCTATCTATCTATCTATCTATCTATCTATCTATCTATCTATCTATCTATCTATCTATCTATCTATCTATCTATCTATCTATCTATCTATCTATCTATCTATGCCCACCACCACCCCCTTCACTTGGAAGTTCACTTTCTATCTATCTATCTATCTATCTATCTATCTATCTATCTATCTATCTATCTATCTATCTATCTATCTATCTATCTATCTATCTATCTATCTATCTATCTATCTATCTATCTATCTATCTATCTATCTATCTATCTATCTATCTATCTATAACAATCTGTGATTGTGAATGTTAAAAAATGACAAAATAGAAAAAAAGCATATTTTACAATATAATATACAATATAATTTATATTATATTATATTATATTATAATTTTACAATATAACAAATGAGACAAATGATCTGCACAAGTAAATACAAAACATGAGGACAAAAAGCATAACAAAATATTGATATATTGATATCTATCTATCTATCTATCTATCTATCTATCTATCTATCTATCTATCTATCTATCTATCTATCTATCTATCTATCTATCTATCTATCTATCTATCTATGCCCACCACCACCCCCTTCACTTGGAAGGACACTTTCTATCTATCTATCTATCTATCTATCTATCTATCTATCTATCTATCTATCTATCTATCTATCTATCTATCTATCTATCTATCTATCTATCTATCTATCTATCTATCTATCTATCTATCTATCTATCTATAACAATCTGTGATTGTGAATGTTAAACAAAATGACAAAATACAAAAAAAAACATAACAATCAGCAATCAATCAATGTCTACAACATAACAAATGAGACAAATTATCTGCACAAGTAAAACATCGCTTCAGAAGGCCTTTATTAACCCCCCGGAGCCGTGTGGAGCAGTTATATGATGGATACATGCTGCACTATCTATCTATCTATCTATCTATCTATCTATCTATCTATCTATCTATCTATCTATCTATCTATCTATCTATCTATCTATCTATCTATCTATCTATCTTTGCCCACCACCACCCCCTATGCCAACACCACCCCCTTCACTTGGAAGGACACTTTCTATCTATCTATCTATCTATCTATCTATCTATCTATCTATCTATCTATCTATCTATCTATCTATCTATCTATCTATCTATCTATCTATCTATCTATCTATCTATCTATCTATCTATCTATGCCCACCACCACCCCCTTCACTTGGAAGTTCACTTTCTATCTATCTATCTATCTATCTATCTATCTATCTATCTATCTATCTATCTATCTATCTATCTATATATCTATCTATCTATCTATCTATCTATCTATCTATCTATCTATCTATCTATCTATCTATCTATCTATCTATCTATCTATCTATCTATGCCCACCACCACCCCCTTCACTTGGAAGGACACTTTCTATCTATCTATCTATCTATCTATCTATCTATCTATCTATCTATCTATCTATCTATCTATCTATCTATCTATCTATCTATCTATCTATCTATCTATCTATCTATCTATCTATCTATCTATCTATCTATCTATCTATCTATCTATCTATGCCCACCACCACCCCCTTCACTTGGAAGGACACTTTCTATCTATCTATCTATCTATCTATCTATCTATCTATCTATCTATCTATCTATCTATCTATCTATCTATCTATCTATCTATCTATCTATCTATCTATCTATCTATCTATAACAATCTGTGATTGTGAATGTTAAACAAAATGACAAAATACAAAAAAAACATAACAATCAGCAATCAATCAATGTCTACAACATAACAAATGAGACAAATTATCTGCACAAGTAAAACATCGCTTCAGAAGGCCTTTATTAACCCCCCGGAGCCGTGTGGAGCAGTTATATGATGGATACATGCTGCACTATCTATCTATCTATCTATCTATCTATCTATCTATCTATCTATCTATCTATCTATCTATCTATCTATCTATCTATCTATCTATCTATCTATCTATCTATCTATCTATCTATCTATCTATCTTTGCCCACCACCACCCCCTATGCCAACACCACCCCCTTCACTTGGAAGGACACTTTCTATCTATCTATCTATCTATCTATCTATCTATCTATCTATCTATCTATCTATCTATCTATCTATCTATCTATCTATCTATCTATCTATCTATCTATCTATCTATCTATCTATCTATCTATCTATCTATCTATGCCCACCACCACCCCCTTCACTTGGAAGTTCACTTTCTATCTATCTATCTATCTATCTATCTATCTATCTATCTATCTATCTATCTATCTATCTATCTATCTATCTATCTATCTATCTATCTATCTATCTATCTATCTATCTATCTATCTATCTATCTATCTATCTATCTATCTATCTATCTATCTATGCCCACCACCACCCCCTTCACTTGGAAGGACACTTTCTATCTATCTATCTATCTATCTATCTATCTATCTATCTATCAAATTAGATAGATAGGGAGCAGTTATATGATGGATACATGCTGCACTATCTATCTATCTATCTATCTATCTATCTATCTATCTATCTATCTATCTATCTATCTATCTATCTATCTATCTATCTATCTATCTATCTATCTATCTATCTATCTATCTATCTATCTATCTTTGCCCACCACCACCCCCTATGCCAACACCACCCCCTTCACTTGGAAGGACACTTTCTATCTATCTATCTATCTATCTATCTATCTATCTATCTATCTATCTATCTATCTATCTATCTATCTATCTATCTATCTATCTATCTATCTATCTATCTATCTATCTATCTATGCCCACCACCACCCCCTTCACTTGGAAGTTCACTTTCTATCTATCTATCTATCTATCTATCTATCTATCTATCTATCTATCTATCTATCTATCTATCTATCTATCTATCTATCTATCTATCTATCTATCTATCTATCTATGCCCACCACCACCCCCTTCACTTGGAAGGACACTTTCTATCTATCTATCTATCTATCTATCTATCTATCTATCTATCTATCTATCTATCTATCTATCTATCTATCTATCTATCTATCTATCTATCTATCTATCTAAACAATCTGTGATTGTGAATGTTAAACAAAATGACAAAATACAAAAAAAGCATAACAATCAGCAATCAATCAATGTCTACAACATAACAAATGAGACAAATTATCTGCACAAGTAAAACATCGCTTCAGAAGGCCTTTATTAACCCCCCGGAGCCGTGTGGAGCAGTTTTATGATGGATACATGCTGCACTATCTATCTATCTATCTATCTATCTATCTATCTATCTATCTATCTATCTATCTATCTATCTATCTATCTATCTATCTATCTATCTATCTATCTATCTATCTATCTATCTATCTATCTATCTATGCCCAACACCACCCCCTTCACTTGGAAGGACACTTTCTATCTATCTATCTATCTATCTATCTATCTATCTATCTATCTATCTATCTATCTATCTATCTATCTATCTATCTATCTATCTATCTATCTATCTATCTATCTATCTATCTATCTATCTATCTATCTATCTATGCCCACCACCACCCCCTTCACTTGGAAGTTCACTTTCTATCTATCTATCTATCTATCTATCTATCTATCTATCTATCTATCTATCTATCTATCTATCTATCTATCTACCTATCTATCTATCTATCTATCTATCTATCTATCTATCTATCTATCTATCTATCTATCTATCTATCTATCTATCTATCTATCTATCTATCTATCTATCTATGCCCACCACCACCCCCTTCACTTGGAAGGACACTTTCTATCTATCTATCTATCTATCTATCTATCTATCTATCTATCTATCTATCTATCTATCTATCTATCTATCTATCTATCTATCTATCTATCTATCTATCTATCTATCTATCTATCTATCTATCTATCTATGCCCACCACCACCCCCTTCACTTGGAAGGACACTTTCTATCTATCTATCTATCTATCTATCTATCAAATTAGATAGATAGGGAGCAGTTATATGATGGATACATGCTGCACTATCTATCTATCTATCTATCTATCTATCTATCTATCTATCTATCTATCTATCTATCTATCTATCTATCTATCTATCTATCTATCTATCTATCTATCTATCTATCTATCTATCTTTGCCCACCACCACCCCCTATGCCAACACCACCCCCTTCACTTGGAAGGACACTTTCTATCTATCTATCTATCTATCTATCTATCTATCTATCTATCTATCTATCTATCTATCTATCTATCTATCTATCTATCTATCTATCTATCTATCTATCTATCTATCTATCTATCTATCTATCTATCTATCTATGCCCACCACCACCCCCTTCACTTGGAAGTTCACTTTCTATCTATCTATCTATCTATCTATCTATCTATCTATCTATCTATCTATCTATCTATCTATCTATCTATCTATCTATCTATCTATCTATCTATCTATCTATCTATCTATCTATCTATCTATCTATGCCCACCACCACCCCCTTCACTTGGAAGGACACTTTCTATCTATCTATCTATCTATCTATCTATCTATCTATCTATCTATCTATCTATCTATCTATCTATCTATCTATCTATCTATCTATCTATCTATCTATCTAAACAATCTGTGATTGTGAATGTTAAACAAAATGACAAAATACAAAAAAAGCATAACAATCAGCAATCAATCAATGTCTACAACATAACAAATGAGACAAATTATCTGCACAAGTAAAACATCGCTTCAGAAGGCCTTTATTAACCCCCCGGAGCCGTGTGGAGCAGTTTTATGATGGATACATGCTGCACTATCTATCTATCTATCTATCTATCTATCTATCTATCTATCTATCTATCTATCTATCTATCTATCTATCTATCTATCTATCTATCTATCTATCTATCTATCTATCTATCTATCTATCTATCTATCTATGCCCAACACCACCCCCTTCACTTGGAAGGACACTTTCTATCTATCTATCTATCTATCTATCTATCTATCTATCTATCTATCTATCTATCTATCTATCTATCTATCTATCTATCTATCTATCTATCTATCTATCTATCTATCTATGCCCACCACCACCCCCTTCACTTGGAAGGACACTTTCTATCTATCTATCTATCTATCTATCTATCTATCTATCTATCTATCTATCTATCTATCTATCTATCTATCTATCTATCTATCTATCTATCTATCTATCTATCTATCTATCTATCTATCTATATATCTATCTATAACAATCTGTGATTGTGAATGTTAAACAAAATGACAAAATACAAAAAAAGCATAACAATCAGCAATCAATCAATGTCTACAACATAACAAATGAGACAAATGATCTGCACAAGTAAAACATCGCTTTAGAAGGCCTTTATTAACCCCCCGGAGCCGTGTGGAGCAGTTATATGATGAATACATGCTGCACTATCTATCTATCTATCTATCTATCTATCTATCTATCTATCTATCTATCTATCTATCTATCTATCTATCTATCTATCTATCTATCTATCTATCTATCTATCTATCTATCTATCTATCTATCTATCTATGCCCACCACCACCCCCTATGCCAACACCACCCCCTTCACTTGGAAGGACACTTTCTATCTATCTATCTATCTATCTATCTATCTATCTATCTATCTATCTATCTATCTATCTATCTATCTATCTATCTATCTATCTATCTATCTATCTATCTATCTATCTATCTATCTATCTATCTATGCCCACCACCACCCCCTTCACTTGGAAGGACACTTTCTATCTATCTATCTATCTATCTATCTATCTATCTATCTATCTATCTATCTATCTATCTATCTATCTATCTATCTATCTATCTATCTATCTATCTATCTATCTATCTATCTATCTATCTATCTATCTATAACAATCTGTGATTGTGAATGTTAAACAAAATGACAAAATACAAAAAAAACATAACAATCAGCAATCAATCAATGTCTACAACATAACAAATGAGACAAATTATCTGCACAAGTAAAACATCGCTTCAGAAGGCCTTTATTAACCCCCCGGAGCCGTGTGGAGCAGTTATATGATGGATACATGCTGCACTATCTATCTATCTATCTATCTATCTATCTATCTATCTATCTATCTATCTATCTATCTATCTATCTATCTATCTATCTATCTATCTATCTATCTATCTATCTTTGCCCACCACCACCCCCTATGCCAACACCACCCCCTTCACTTGGAAGGACACTTTCTATCTATCTATCTATCTATCTATCTATCTATCTATCTATCTATCTATCTATCTATCTATCTATCTATCTATCTATCTATCTATCTATCTATCTATCTATCTATCTATCTATCTATCTATCTATCTATCTATCTATGCCCACCACCACCCCCTTCACTTGGAAGTTCACTTTCTATCTATCTATCTATCTATCTATCTATCTATCTATCTATCTATCTATCTATCTATCTATCTATCTATCTATCTATCTATCTATCTATCTATCTATCTATCTATCTATCTATCTATCTATCTATCTATCTATGCCCACCACCACCCCCTTCACTTGGAAGGACACTTTCTATCTATCTATCTATCTATCTATCTATCTATCTATCTATCTATCTATCTATCTATCTATCTATCTATCTATCTATCTATCTATCTATCTATCTATCTATCTATCTATCTATCTATCTATGCCCACCACCACCCCCTTCACTTGGAAGGACACTTTCTATCTATCTATCTATCTATCTATCTATCTATCTATCTATCTATCTATCTATCTATCTATCTATCTATCTATCTATCTATCTATCTATCTATCTATCTATCTATCTATCTATCTATCTATCTATCTTTGCCCACCACCACCCCCTTCACTTGGAAGGACACTTTCTATCTATCTATCTATCTATCTATCTATCTATCTATCTATCTATCTATCTATCTATCTATCTATCTATCTATCTATCTATCTATCTATCTATCTATCTATCTATCTATCTATCTATCTATCTATGCCCACCACCACCCCCTTCACTTGGAAGTTCACTTTCTATCTATCTATCTATCTATCTATCTATCTATCTATCTATCTATCTATCTATCTATCTATCTATCTATCTATCTATCTATCTATCTATCTATCTATCTATCTATCTATCTATCTATCTATCTATCTATCTATCTATCTATCTATCTATCTATCTATCTATGCCCACCACCACCCCCTTCACTTGGAAGGACACTTTCTATCTATCTATCTATCTATCTATCTATCTATCTATCTATCTATCTATCTATCTATCTATCTATCTATCTATCTATCTATCTATCTATCTATCTATCTATCTATCTATCTATCTATCTATCTATCTATCTATCTATCTATCTATCTATCTAAACAATCTGTGATTGTGAATGTTAAACAAAATGACAAAATACAAAAAAAGCATAACAATCAGCAATCAATCAATGTCTACAACATAACAAATGAGACAAATTATCTGCACAAGTAAAACATCGCTTCAGAAGGCCTTTATTAACCCCCCGGAGCCGTGTGGAGCAGTTTTATGATGGATACATGCTGCACTATCTATCTATCTATCTATCTATCTATCTATCTATCTATCTATCTATCTATCTATCTATCTATCTATCTATCTATCTATCTATCTATCTATCTATCTATCTATCTATCTATCTATCTATCTATCTATCTATCTATCTATGCCCACCACCACCCCCTTCACTTGGAAGGACACTTTCTATCTATCTATCTATCTATCTATCTATCTATCTATCTATCTATCTATCTATCTATCTATCTATCTATCTATCTATCTATCTATCTATCTATCTATCTATCTATCTATCTATCTATCTATCTATCTATCATCTATCTATCTATCTATCTATATATCTATCTATAACAATCTGTGATTGTGAATGTTAAACAAAATGACAAAATACAAAAAAAGCATAACAATCAGCAATCAATCAATGTCTACAACATAACAAATGAGACAAATGATCTGCACAAGTAAAACATCGCTTTAGAAGGCCTTTATTAACCCCCCGGAGCCGTGTGGAGCAGTTATATGATGAATACATGCTGCACTATCTATCTATCTATCTATCTATCTATCTATCTATCTATCTATCTATCTATCTATCTATCTATCTATCTATCTATCTATCTATCTATCTATCTATCTATCTATCTATCTATCTATCTATCTATCTATCTATCTATCTATCTAAACAATCTGTGATTGTGAATGTTAAACAAAATGACAAAATACAAAAAAGCATAACAATCAGCAATCAATCAATGAGACAAATTATCTGCACAAGTAAATAAAAAACATGAGGACAAAAAAAGCATAACAAAATATTGATATATTGAGAGTTAGATCTATCTATCTATCTATCTATCTATCTATCTATCTATCTATCTATCTATCTATCTATCTATCTATCTATCTATAACAATCTGTGATTGTGAATGTTAAAAAATGACAAAATAGAAAAAAAGCATATTTTACAATATAATATACAATATAATTTATATTATATTATATTATATTATAATTTTACAATATAACAAATGAGACAAATGATCTGCACAAGTAAATACAAAACATGAGGACAAAAAGCATAACAAAATATTGATATATTGATATCTATCTATCTATCTATCTATCTATCTATCTATCTATCTATCTATCTATCTATCTATCTATCTATCTATCTATCTATCTATCTATCTATCTATCTATCTATGCCCACCACCACCCCCTTCACTTGGAAGGACACTTTCTATCTATCTATCTATCTATCTATCTATCTATCTATCTATCTATCTATCTATCTATCTATCTATCTATCTATCTATCTATCTATCTATCTATCTATCTATCTATCTATCTATAACAATCTGTGATTGTGAATGTTAAACAAAATGACAAAATACAAAAAAAACATAACAATCAGCAATCAATCAATGTCTACAACATAACAAATGAGACAAATTATCTGCACAAGTAAAACATCGCTTCAGAAGGCCTTTATTAACCCCCCGGAGCCGTGTGGAGCAGTTATATGATGGATACATGCTGCACTATCTATCTATCTATCTATCTATCTATCTATCTATCTATCTATCTATCTATCTATCTATCTATCTATCTATCTATCTATCTATCTATCTTTGCCCACCACCACCCCCTATGCCAACACCACCCCCTTCACTTGGAAGGACACTTTCTATCTATCTATCTATCTATCTATCTATCTATCTATCTATCTATCTATCTATCTATCTATCTATCTATCTATCTATCTATCTATCTATCTATCTATCTATCTATCTATCTATCTATCTATCTATCTATCTATCTATCTATCTATGCCCACCACCACCCCCTTCACTTGGAAGTTCACTTTCTATCTATCTATCTATCTATCTATCTATCTATCTATCTATCTATCTATCTATCTATCTATCTATCTATCTATCTATCTATCTATCTATCTATCTATCTATCTATCTATCTATCTATCTATCTATCTATCTATCTATCTATGCCCACCACCACCCCCTTCACTTGGAAGGACACTTTCTATCTATCTATCTATCTATCTATCTATCTATCTATCTATCTATCTATCTATCTATCTATCTATCTATCTATCTATCTATCTATCTATCTATCTATCTATCTATCTATCTATCTATCTATCTATCTATGCCCACCACCACCCCCTTCACTTGGAAGGACACTTTCTATCTATCTATCTATCTATCTATCTATCTATCTATCTATCTATCTATCTATCTATCTATCTATCTATCTATCTATCTATCTATCTATCTATCTATCTATCTATCTATCTATCTATCTATCTATCTATCTATCTATCTATCTATCTATCTATCTTTGCCCACCACCACCCCCTTCACTTGGAAGGACACTTTCTATCTATCTATCTATCTATCTATCTATCTATCTATCTATCTATCTATCTATCTATCTATCTATCTATCTATCTATCTATCTATCTATCTATCTATCTATCTATCTATCTATCTATCTATCTATCTATCTATCTATCTATGCCCACCACCACCCCCTTCACTTGGAAGTTCACTTTCTATCTATCTATCTATCTATCTATCTATCTATCTATCTATCTATCTATCTATCTATCTATCTATCTATCTATCTATCTATCTATCTATCTATCTATCTATCTATCTATCTATCTATCTATCTATCTATGCCCACCACCACCCCCTTCACTTGGAAGGACACTTTCTATCTATCTATCTATCTATCTATCTATCTATCTATCTATCTATCTATCTATCTATCTATCTATCTATCTATCTATCTATCTATCTATCTATCTATCTATCTATCTAAACAATCTGTGATTGTGAATGTTAAACAAAATGACAAAATACAAAAAAAGCATAACAATCAGCAATCAATCAATGTCTACAACATAACAAATGAGACAAATTATCTGCACAAGTAAAACATCGCTTCAGAAGGCCTTTATTAACCCCCCGGAGCCGTGTGGAGCAGTTTTATGATGGATACATGCTGCACTATCTATCTATCTATCTATCTATCTATCTATCTATCTATCTATCTATCTATCTATCTATCTATCTATCTATCTATCTATCTATCTATCTATCTATCTATCTATCTATCTATCTATCTATCTATCTATGCCCACCACCACCCCCTTCACTTGGAAGGACACTTTCTATCTATCTATCTATCTATCTATCTATCTATCTATCTATCTATCTATCTATCTATCTATCTATCTATCTATCTATCTATCTATCTATCTATCTATCTATCTATCTATCTATCTATCTATCTATCTATCATCTATCTATCTATCTATCTATATATCTATCTATAACAATCTGTGATTGTGAATGTTAAACAAAATGACAAAATACAAAAAAAGCATAACAATCAGCAATCAATCAATGTCTACAACATAACAAATGAGACAAATGATCTGCACAAGTAAAACATCGCTTTAGAAGGCCTTTATTAACCCCCCGGAGCCGTGTGGAGCAGTTATATGATGAATACATGCTGCACTATCTATCTATCTATCTATCTATCTATCTATCTATCTATCTATCTATCTATCTATCTATCTATCTATCTATCTATCTATCTATCTATCTATCTATCTATCTATCTATCTATCTATCTATCTAAACAATCTGTGATTGTGAATGTTAAACAAAATGACAAAATACAAAAAAGCATAACAATCAGCAATCAATCAATGAGACAAATTATCTGCACAAGTAAATAAAAAACATGAGGACAAAAAAAGCATAACAAAATATTGATATATTGAGAGTTAGATCTATCTATCTATCTATCTATCTATCTATCTATCTATCTATCTATCTATCTATCTATCTATCTATCTATCTATCTATCTATCTATCTATCTATCTATCTATCTATCTATCTATAACAATCTGTGATTGTGAATGTTAAAAAATGACAAAATAGAAAAAAAGCATATTTTACAATATAATATACAATATAATTTATATTATATTATATTATATTATAATTTTACAATATAACAAATGAGACAAATGATCTGCACAAGTAAATACAAAACATGAGGACAAAAAGCATAACAAAATATTGATATATTGATATCTATCTATCTATCTATCTATCTATCTATCTATCTATCTATCTATCTATCTATCTATCTATCTATCTATCTATCTATCTATCTATCTATCTATCTATCTATCTATCTATCTATCTATGCCCACCACCACCCCCTTCACTTGGAAGGACACTTTCTATCTATCTATCTATCTATCTATCTATCTATCTATCTATCTATCTATCTATCTATCTATCTATCTATCTATCTATCTATCTATCTATCTATCTATCTATCTATCTATCTATCTATCTATCTATAACAATCTGTGATTGTGAATGTTAAACAAAATGACAAAATACAAAAAAAACATAACAATCAGCAATCAATCAATGTCTACAACATAACAAATGAGACAAATTATCTGCACAAGTAAAACATCGCTTCAGAAGGCCTTTATTAACCCCCCGGAGCCGTGTGGAGCAGTTATATGATGGATACATGCTGCACTATCTATCTATCTATCTATCTATCTATCTATCTATCTATCTATCTATCTATCTATCTATCTATCTATCTATCTATCTATCTATCTATCTATCTATCTATCTATCTATCTATCTATCTATCTATCTTTGCCCACCACCACCCCCTATGCCAACACCACCCCCTTCACTTGGAAGGACACTTTCTATCTATCTATCTATCTATCTATCTATCTATCTATCTATCTATCTATCTATCTATCTATCTATCTATCTATCTATCTATCTATCTATCTATCTATCTATCTATCTATCTATCTATCTATGCCCACCACCACCCCCTTCACTTGGAAGTTCACTTTCTATCTATCTATCTATCTATCTATCTATCTATCTATCTATCTATCTATCTATCTATCTATCTATCTATCTATCTATCTATCTATCTATCTATCTATCTATCTATCTATCTATCTATCTATCTATCTATCTATCTATCTATCTATGCCCACCACCACCCCCTTCACTTGGAAGGACACTTTCTATCTATCTATCTATCTATCTATCTATCTATCTATCTATCTATCTATCTATCTATCTATCTATCTATCTATCTATCTATCTATCTATCTATCTATCTATCTATCTATCTATCTATCTATCTATCTAAACAATCTGTGATTGTGAATGTTAAACAAAATGACAAAATACAAAAAAAGCATAACAATCAGCAATCAATCAATGTCTACAACATAACAAATGAGACAAATTATCTGCACAAGTAAAACATCGCTTCAGAAGGCCTTTATTAACCCCCCGGAGCCGTGTGGAGCAGTTTTATGATGGATACATGCTGCACTATCTATCTATCTATCTATCTATCTATCTATCTATCTATCTATCTATCTATCTATCTATCTATCTATCTATCTATCTATCTATCTATCTATCTATCTATCTATCTATCTATCTATGCCCACCACCACCCCCTTCACTTGGAAGGACACTTTCTATCTATCTATCTATCTATCTATCTATCTATCTATCTATCTATCTATCTATCTATCTATCTATCTATCTATCTATCTATCTATCTATCTATCTATCTATCTATCTATCTATCTATCATCTATCTATCTATCTATCTATATATCTATCTATAACAATCTGTGATTGTGAATGTTAAACAAAATGACAAAATACAAAAAAAGCATAACAATCAGCAATCAATCAATGTCTACAACATAACAAATGAGACAAATGATCTGCACAAGTAAAACATCGCTTTAGAAGGCCTTTATTAACCCCCCGGAGCCGTGTGGAGCAGTTATATGATGAATACATGCTGCACTATCTATCTATCTATCTATCTATCTATCTATCTATCTATCTATCTATCTAAACAATCTGTGATTGTGAATGTTAAACAAAATGACAAAATACAAAAAAGCATAACAATCAGCAATCAATCAATGAGACAAATTATCTGCACAAGTAAATAAAAAACATGAGGACAAAAAAAGCATAACAAAATATTGATATATTGAGAGTTAGATCTATCTATCTATCTATCTATCTATCTATCTATCTATCTATCTATCTATCTATCTATCTATCTATCTATCTATCTATCTATCTATCTATCTATCTATCTATCTATCTATCTATAACAATCTGTGATTGTGAATGTTAAAAAATGACAAAATAGAAAAAAAGCATATTTTACAATATAATATACAATATAATTTATATTATATTATATTATATTATAATTTTACAATATAACAAATGAGACAAATGATCTGCACAAGTAAATACAAAACATGAGGACAAAAAGCATAACAAAATATTGATATATTGATATCTATCTATCTATCTATCTATCTATCTATCTATCTATCTATCTATCTATCTATCTATCTATCTATCTATCTATCTATCTATCTATCTATCTATCTATCTATCTATCTATCTATCTATCTATGCCCACCACCACCCCCTTCACTTGGAAGGACACTTTCTATCTATCTATCTATCTATCTATCTATCTATCTATCTATCTATCTATCTATCTATCTATCTATCTATCTATCTATCTATCTATCTATCTATCTATCTATCTATCTATCTATCTATCTATCTATCTATCTATCTATCTATCTATCTATCTATAACAATCTGTGATTGTGAATGTTAAACAAAATGACAAAATACAAAAAAAACATAACAATCAGCAATCAATCAATGTCTACAACATAACAAATGAGACAAATTATCTGCACAAGTAAAACATCGCTTCAGAAGGCCTTTATTAACCCCCCGGAGCCGTGTGGAGCAGTTATATGATGGATACATGCTGCACTATCTATCTATCTATCTATCTATCTATCTATCTATCTATCTATCTATCTATCTATCTATCTATCTATCTATCTATCTATCTATCTATCTATCTATCTATCTATCTATCTATCTATCTATCTATCTATCTATCTTTGCCCACCACCACCCCCTATGCCAACACCACCCCCTTCACTTGGAAGGACACTTTCTATCTATCTATCTATCTATCTATCTATCTATCTATCTATCTATCTATCTATCTATCTATCTATCTATCTATCTATCTATCTATCTATCTATCTATCTATCTATCTATCTATCTATCTATCTATCTATCTATCTATCTATGCCCACCACCACCCCCTTCACTTGGAAGTTCACTTTCTATCTATCTATCTATCTATCTATCTATCTATCTATCTATCTATCTATCTATCTATCTATCTATCTATCTATCTATCTATCTATCTATCTATCTATCTATCTATCTATCTATCTATCTATCTATCTATCTATCTATCTATCTATCTATCTATCTATGCCCACCACCACCCCCTTCACTTGGAAGGACACTTTCTATCTATCTATCTATCTATCTATCTATCTATCTATCTATCTATCTATCTATCTATCTATCTATCTATCTATCTATCTATCTATCTATCTATCTATCTATCTATCTATCTATCTATCTATCTATCTATCTATCTATCTATCTATGCCCACCACCACCCCCTTCACTTGGAAGGACACTTTCTATCTATCTATCTATCTATCTATCTATCTATCTATCTATCTATCTATCTATCTATCTATCTATCTATCTATCTATCTATCTATCTATCTATCTATCTATCTATCTATCTATCTATCTATCTATCTAAACAATCTGTGATTGTGAATGTTAAACAAAATGACAAAATACAAAAAAAGCATAACAATCAGCAATCAATCAATGTCTACAACATAACAAATGAGACAAATTATCTGCACAAGTAAAACATCGCTTCAGAAGGCCTTTATTAACCCCCCGGAGCCGTGTGGAGCAGTTTTATGATGGATACATGCTGCACTATCTATCTATCTATCTATCTATCTATCTATCTATCTATCTATCTATCTATCTATCTATCTATCTATCTATCTATCTATCTATCTATCTATCTATCTATCTATCTATCTATCTATCTATGCCCAACACCACCCCCTTCACTTGGAAGGACACTTTCTATCTATCTATCTATCTATCTATCTATCTATCTATCTATCTATCTATCTATCTATCTATCTATCTATCTATCTATCTATCTATCTATCTATCTATCTATCTATCTATCTATCTATCTATCTATCTATCTATGCCCACCACCACCCCCTTCACTTGGAAGGACACTTTCTATCTATCTATCTATCTATCTATCTATCTATCTATCTATCTATCTATCTATCTATCTATCTATCTATCTATCTATCTATCTATCTATCTATCCATCTATCTATCTATATATCTATCTATAACAATCTGTGATTGTGAATGTTAAACAAAATGACAAAATACAAAAAAAGCATAACAATCAGCAATCAATCAATGTCTACAACATAACAAATGAGACAAATGATCTGCACAAGTAAAACATCGCTTTAGAAGGCCTTTATTAACCCCCCGGAGCCGTGTGGAGCAGTTATATGATGAATACTTGCTGCACTATCTATCTATCTATCTATCTATCTATCTATCTATCTATCTATCTATCTATCTATCTATCTATCTATCTATCTATCTATCTATCTATCTATCTATCTATCTATCTATGCCCACCACCACCCCCTATGCCAACACCACCCCCTTCACTTGGAAGGACACTTTCTATCTATCTATCTATCTATCTATCTATCTATCTATCTATCTATCTATCTATCTATCTATCTATCTATCTATCTATCTATCTATCTATCTATCTATCTATCTATCTATCTATCTATCTATCTATCTATCTATCTATCTATGCCCACCACCACCCCCTTCACTTGGAAGGACACTTTCTATCTATCTATCTATCTATCTATCTATCTATCTATCTATCTATCTATCTATCTATCTATCTATCTATCTATCTATATATCTATCTATCTATCTATCTATCTATCTATCTATCTATCTATCTATCTATCTATCTATCTATCTATCTATCTATCTATAACAATCTGTGATTGTGAATGTTAAACAAAATGACAAAATACAAAAAAAACATAACAATCAGCAATCAATCAATGTCTACAACATAACAAATGAGACAAATTATCTGCACAAGTAAAACATCGCTTCAGAAGGCCTTTATTAACCCCCCGGAGCCGTGTGGAGCAGTTATATGATGGATACATGCTGCACTATCTATCTATCTATCTATCTATCTATCTATCTATCTATCTATCTATCTATCTATCTATCTATCTATCTATCTATCTATCTATCTATCTATCTATCTATCTATCTTTGCCCACCACCACCCCCTATGCCAACACCACCCCCTTCACTTGGAAGGACACTTTCTATCTATCTATCTATCTATCTATCTATCTATCTATCTATCTATCTATCTATCTATCTATCTATCTATCTATCTATCTATCTATCTATCTATCTATCTATCTATCTATCTATCTATCTATCTATGCCCACCACCACCCCCTTCACTTGGAAGTTCACTTTCTATCTATCTATCTATCTATCTATCTATCTATCTATCTATCTATCTATCTATCTATCTATCTATCTATCTATCTATCTATCTATCTATCTATCTATCTATCTATCTATCTATCTATCTATCTATCTATCTATCTATGCCCACCACCACCCCCTTCACTTGGAAGGACACTTTCTATCTATCTATCTATCTATCTATCTATCTATCTATCTATCTATCTATCTATCTATCTATCTATCTATCTATCTATCTATCTATCTATCTATCTATCTATCTATCTATCTATCTATCTATCTATCTATGCCCACCACCACCCCCTTCACTTGGAAGGACACTTTCTATCTATCTATCTATCTATCTATCTATCTATCTATCTATCTATCTATCTATCTATCTATCTATCTATCTATCTATCTATCTATCTATCTATCTATCTATCTATCTATCTATCTATCTATCTATCTATCTATCTTTGCCCACCACCACCCCCTTCACTTGGAAGGACACTTTCTATCTATCTATCTATCTATCTATCTATCTATCTATCTATCTATCTATCTATCTATCTATCTATCTATCTATCTATCTATCTATCTATCTATCTATCTATCTATCTATCTATCTATCTATGCCCACCACCACCCCCTTCACTTGGAAGTTCACTTTCTATCTATCTATCTATCTATCTATCTATCTATCTATCTATCTATCTATCTATCTATCTATCTATCTATCTATCTATCTATCTATCTATCTATCTATCTATCTATCTATCTATCTATCTATCTATCTATGCCCACCACCACCCCCTTCACTTGGAAGGACACTTTCTATCTATCTATCTATCTATCTATCTATCTATCTATCTATCTATCTATCTATCTATCTATCTATCTATCTATCTATCTATCTATCTATCTATCTATCTATCTATCTATCTAAACAATCTGTGATTGTGAATGTTAAACAAAATGACAAAATACAAAAAAAGCATAACAATCAGCAATCAATCAATGTCTACAACATAACAAATGAGACAAATTATCTGCACAAGTAAAACATCGCTTCAGAAGGCCTTTATTAACCCCCCGGAGCCGTGTGGAGCAGTTTTATGATGGATACATGCTGCACTATCTATCTATCTATCTATCTATCTATCTATCTATCTATCTATCTATCTATCTATCTATCTATCTATCTATCTATCTATCTATCTATCTATCTATCTATCTATCTATCTATCTATCTATCTATCTATCTATCTATCTATCTATCTATCTATGCCCACCACCACCCCCTTCACTTGGAAGGACACTTTCTATCTATCTATCTATCTATCTATCTATCTATCTATCTATCTATCTATCTATCTATCTATCTATCTATCTATCTATCTATCTATCTATCTATCTATCTATCTATCTATCTATCATCTATCTATCTATCTATCTATATATCTATCTATAACAATCTGTGATTGTGAATGTTAAACAAAATGACAAAATACAAAAAAAGCATAACAATCAGCAATCAATCAATGTCTACAACATAACAAATGAGACAAATGATCTGCACAAGTAAAACATCGCTTTAGAAGGCCTTTATTAACCCCCCGGAGCCGTGTGGAGCAGTTATATGATGAATACATGCTGCACTATCTATCTATCTATCTATCTATCTATCTATCTATCTATCTATCTATCTATCTATCTATCTATCTATCTATCTATCTATCTATCTATCTATCTATCTATCTATCTATCTATCTATCTATCTATCTATCTATCTATCTAAACAATCTGTGATTGTGAATGTTAAACAAAATGACAAAATACAAAAAAGCATAACAATCAGCAATCAATCAATGAGACAAATTATCTGCACAAGTAAATAAAAAACATGAGGACAAAAAAAGCATAACAAAATATTGATATATTGAGAGTTAGATCTATCTATCTATCTATCTATCTATCTATCTATCTATCTATCTATCTATCTATCTATCTATCTATCTATCTATCTATCTATCTATCTATCTATCTATCTATCTATCTATAACAATCTGTGATTGTGAATGTTAAAAAATGACAAAATAGAAAAAAAGCATATTTTACAATATAATATACAATATAATTTATATTATATTATATTATATTATAATTTTACAATATAACAAATGAGACAAATGATCTGCACAAGTAAATACAAAACATGAGGACAAAAAGCATAACAAAATATTGATATATTGATATCTATCTATCTATCTATCTATCTATCTATCTATCTATCTATCTATCTATCTATCTATCTATCTATCTATCTATCTATCTATGCCCACCACCACCCCCTTCACTTGGAAGTTCACTTTCTATCTATCTATCTATCTATCTATCTATCTATCTATCTATCTATCTATCTATCTATCTATCTATCTATCTATCTATCTATCTATCTATCTATCTATCTATCTATCTATCTATCTATCTATCTATCTATCTATCTATGCCCACCACCACCCCCTTCACTTGGAAGGACACTTTCTATCTATCTATCTATCTATCTATCTATCTATCTATCTATCTATCTATCTATCTATCTATCTATCTATCTATCTATCTATCTATCTATCTATCTATCTATCTATCTATCTATCTATCTAAACAATCTGTGATTGTGAATGTTAAACAAAATGACAAAATACAAAAAAAGCATAACAATCAGCAATCAATCAATGTCTACAACATAACAAATGAGACAAATTATCTGCACAAGTAAAACATCGCTTCAGAAGGCCTTTATTAACCCCCCGGAGCCGTGTGGAGCAGTTTTATGATGGATACATGCTGCACTATCTATCTATCTATCTATCTATCTATCTATCTATCTATCTATCTATCTATCTATCTATCTATCTATCTATCTATCTATCTATCTATCTATCTATCTATCTATCTATCTATCTATCTATCTATCTATCTATCTATCTATCTATCTATGCCCACCACCACCCCCTTCACTTGGAAGGACACTTTCTATCTATCTATCTATCTATCTATCTATCTATCTATCTATCTATCTATCTATCTATCTATCTATCTATCTATCTATCTATCTATCTATCTATCTATCTATCTATCTATCTATCATCTATCTATCTATCTATCTATATATCTATCTATAACAATCTGTGATTGTGAATGTTAAACAAAATGACAAAATACAAAAAAAGCATAACAATCAGCAATCAATCAATGTCTACAACATAACAAATGAGACAAATGATCTGCACAAGTAAAACATCGCTTTAGAAGGCCTTTATTAACCCCCCGGAGCCGTGTGGAGCAGTTATATGATGAATACATGCTGCACTATCTATCTATCTATCTATCTATCTATCTATCTATCTATCTATCTATCTATCTATCTATCTATCTATCTATCTATCTATCTATCTATCTATCTATCTATCTATCTATCTATCTATCTATCTATCTATCTATCTAAACAATCTGTGATTGTGAATGTTAAACAAAATGACAAAATACAAAAAAGCATAACAATCAGCAATCAATCAATGAGACAAATTATCTGCACAAGTAAATAAAAAACATGAGGACAAAAAAAGCATAACAAAATATTGATATATTGAGAGTTAGATCTATCTATCTATCTATCTATCTATCTATCTATCTATCTATCTATCTATCTATCTATCTATCTATCTATCTATCTATCTATCTATCTATCTATCTATCTATCTATCTATAACAATCTGTGATTGTGAATGTTAAAAAATGACAAAATAGAAAAAAAGCATATTTTACAATATAATATACAATATAATTTATATTATATTATATTATATTATAATTTTACAATATAACAAATGAGACAAATGATCTGCACAAGTAAATACAAAACATGAGGACAAAAAGCATAACAAAATATTGATATATTGATATCTATCTATCTATCTATCTATCTATCTATCTATCTATCTATCTATCTATCTATCTATCTATCTATCTATCTATCTATCTATCTATCTATCTATCTATCTATCTATCTATCTATCTATCTATCTATCTATGCCCACCACCACCCCCTTCACTTGGAAGGACACTTTCTATCTATCTATCTATCTATCTATCTATCTATCTATCTATCTATCTATCTATCTATCTATCTATCTATCTATCTATCTATCTATCTATCTATCTATCTATCTATCTATCTATCTATCTATCTATCTATCTATCTATAACAATCTGTGATTGTGAATGTTAAAAAATGACAAAATAGAAAAAAAGCATATTTTACAATATAATATACAATATAATTTATATTATATTATATTATATTATAATTTTACAATATAACAAATGAGACAAATGATCTGCACAAGTAAATACAAAACATGAGGACAAAAAGCATAACAAAATATTGATATATTGATATCTATCTATCTATCTATCTATCTATCTATCTATCTATCTATCTATCTATCTATCTATCTATCTATCTATCTATCTATCTATCTATCTATCTATCTATCTATCTATCTATCTATCTATGCCCACCACCACCCCCTTCACTTGGAAGGACACTTTCTATCTATCTATCTATCTATCTATCTATCTATCTATCTATCTATCTATCTATCTATCTATCTATCTATCTATCTATCTATCTATCTATCTATCTATCTATCTATCTATCTATCTATCTATCTATAACAATCTGTGATTGTGAATGTTAAACAAAATGACAAAATACAAAAAAAACATAACAATCAGCAATCAATCAATGTCTACAACATAACAAATGAGACAAATTATCTGCACAAGTAAAACATCGCTTCAGAAGGCCTTTATTAACCCCCCGGAGCCGTGTGGAGCAGTTATATGATGGATACATGCTGCACTATCTATCTATCTATCTATCTATCTATCTATCTATCTATCTATCTATCTATCTATCTATCTATCTATCTATCTATCTATCTATCTATCTATCTATCTATCTATCTATCTATCTATCTATCTATCTATCTATCTATCTATCTATCTTTGCCCACCACCACCCCCTATGCCAACACCACCCCCTTCACTTGGAAGGACACTTTCTATCTATCTATCTATCTATCTATCTATCTATCTATCTATCTATCTATCTATCTATCTATCTATCTATCTATCTATCTATCTATCTATCTATCTATCTATCTATCTATCTATCTATCTATCTATCTATGCCCACCACCACCCCCTTCACTTGGAAGTTCACTTTCTATCTATCTATCTATCTATCTATCTATCTATCTATCTATCTATCTATCTATCTATCTATCTATCTATCTATCTATCTATCTATCTATCTATCTATCTATCTATCTATCTATCTATCTATCTATCTATCTATCTATCTATCTATGCCCACCACCACCCCCTTCACTTGGAAGGACACTTTCTATCTATCTATCTATCTATCTATCTATCTATCTATCTATCTATCTATCTATCTATCTATCTATCTATCTATCTATCTATCTATCTATCTATCTATCTATCTATCTATCTATCTATCTATCTATCTATCTATCTATCTATGCCCACCACCACCCCCTTCACTTGGAAGGACACTTTCTATCTATCTATCTATCTATCTATCTATCTATCTATCTATCTATCTATCTATCTATCTATCTATCTATCTATCTATCTATCTATCTATCTATCTATCTATCTATCTATCTATCTATCTATCTATCTATCTATCTATCTATCTAAACAATCTGTGATTGTGAATGTTAAACAAAATGACAAAATACAAAAAAAGCATAACAATCAGCAATCAATCAATGTCTACAACATAACAAATGAGACAAATTATCTGCACAAGTAAAACATCGCTTCAGAAGGCCTTTATTAACCCCCCGGAGCCGTGTGGAGCAGTTTTATGATGGATACATGCTGCACTATCTATCTATCTATCTATCTATCTATCTATCTATCTATCTATCTATCTATCTATCTATCTATCTATCTATCTATCTATCTATCTATCTATCTATCTATCTATCTATCTATCTATCTATGCCCAACACCACCCCCTTCACTTGGAAGGACACTTTCTATCTATCTATCTATCTATCTATCTATCTATCTATCTATCTATCTATCTATCTATCTATCTATCTATCTATCTATCTATCTATCTATCTATCTATCTATCTATCTATCTATCTATCTATCTATCTATCTATCTATCTATGCCCACCACCACCCCCTTCACTTGGAAGGACACTTTCTATCTATCTATCTATCTATCTATCTATCTATCTATCTATCTATCTATCTATCTATCTATCTATCTATCTATCTATCTATCTATCTATCTATCTATCTATCCATCTATCTATCTATATATCTATCTATAACAATCTGTGATTGTGAATGTTAAACAAAATGACAAAATACAAAAAAAGCATAACAATCAGCAATCAATCAATGTCTACAACATAACAAATGAGACAAATGATCTGCACAAGTAAAACATCGCTTTAGAAGGCCTTTATTAACCCCCCGGAGCCGTGTGGAGCAGTTATATGATGAATACTTGCTGCACTATCTATCTATCTATCTATCTATCTATCTATCTATCTATCTATCTATCTATCTATCTATCTATCTATCTATCTATCTATCTATCTATCTATCTATCTATCTATCTATCTATGCCCACCACCACCCCCTATGCCAACACCACCCCCTTCACTTGGAAGGACACTTTCTATCTATCTATCTATCTATCTATCTATCTATCTATCTATCTATCTATCTATCTATCTATCTATCTATCTATCTATCTATCTATCTATCTATCTATCTATCTATCTATCTATCTATCTATCTATCTATCTATCTATCTATGCCCACCACCACCCCCTTCACTTGGAAGGACACTTTCTATCTATCTATCTATCTATCTATCTATCTATCTATCTATCTATCTATCTATCTATCTATCTATCTATCTATATATCTATCTATCTATCTATCTATCTATCTATCTATCTATCTATCTATCTATCTATCTATCTATCTATAACAATCTGTGATTGTGAATGTTAAACAAAATGACAAAATACAAAAAAAACATAACAATCAGCAATCAATCAATGTCTACAACATAACAAATGAGACAAATTATCTGCACAAGTAAAACATCGCTTCAGAAGGCCTTTATTAACCCCCCGGAGCCGTGTGGAGCAGTTATATGATGGATACATGCTGCACTATCTATCTATCTATCTATCTATCTATCTATCTATCTATCTATCTATCTATCTATCTATCTATCTATCTATCTATCTATCTATCTATCTATCTATCTTTGCCCACCACCACCCCCTATGCCAACACCACCCCCTTCACTTGGAAGGACACTTTCTATCTATCTATCTATCTATCTATCTATCTATCTATCTATCTATCTATCTATCTATCTATCTATCTATCTATCTATCTATCTATCTATCTATCTATCTATCTATCTATCTATCTATCTATCTATGCCCACCACCACCCCCTTCACTTGGAAGTTCACTTTCTATCTATCTATCTATCTATCTATCTATCTATCTATCTATCTATCTATCTATCTATCTATCTATCTATCTATCTATCTATCTATCTATCTATCTATCTATCTATCTATCTATCTATCTATCTATCTATCTATCTATCTATCTATCTATGCCCACCACCACCCCCTTCACTTGGAAGGACACTTTCTATCTATCTATCTATCTATCTATCTATCTATCTATCTATCTATCTATCTATCTATCTATCTATCTATCTATCTATCTATCTATCTATCTATCTATCTATCTATCTATCTATCTATCTATCTATCTATCTATGCCCACCACCACCCCCTTCACTTGGAAGGACACTTTCTATCTATCTATCTATCTATCTATCTATCTATCTATCTATCTATCTATCTATCTATCTATCTATCTATCTATCTATCTATCTATCTATCTATCTATCTATCTATCTATCTATCTATCTATCTATCTATCTTTGCCCACCACCACCCCCTTCACTTGGAAGGACACTTTCTATCTATCTATCTATCTATCTATCTATCTATCTATCTATCTATCTATCTATCTATCTATCTATCTATCTATCTATCTATCTATCTATCTATCTATCTATCTATCTATCTATCTATCTATGCCCACCACCACCCCCTTCACTTGGAAGTTCACTTTCTATCTATCTATCTATCTATCTATCTATCTATCTATCTATCTATCTATCTATCTATCTATCTATCTATCTATCTATCTATCTATCTATCTATCTATCTATCTATCTATCTATCTATCTATCTATCTATCTATCTATCTATCTATGCCCACCACCACCCCCTTCACTTGGAAGGACACTTTCTATCTATCTATCTATCTATCTATCTATCTATCTATCTATCTATCTATCTATCTATCTATCTATCTATCTATCTATCTATCTATCTATCTATCTATCTAAACAATCTGTGATTGTGAATGTTAAACAAAATGACAAAATACAAAAAAAGCATAACAATCAGCAATCAATCAATGTCTACAACATAACAAATGAGACAAATTATCTGCACAAGTAAAACATCGCTTCAGAAGGCCTTTATTAACCCCCCGGAGCCGTGTGGAGCAGTTTTATGATGGATACATGCTGCACTATCTATCTATCTATCTATCTATCTATCTATCTATCTATCTATCTATCTATCTATCTATCTATCTATCTATCTATCTATCTATCTATCTATCTATCTATCTATCTATCTATCTATCTATCTATCTATCTATCTATGCCCACCACCACCCCCTTCACTTGGAAGGACACTTTCTATCTATCTATCTATCTATCTATCTATCTATCTATCTATCTATCTATCTATCTATCTATCTATCTATCTATCTATCTATCTATCTATCTATCTATCTATCTATCTATCTATCATCTATCTATCTATCTATCTATATATCTATCTATAACAATCTGTGATTGTGAATGTTAAACAAAATGACAAAATACAAAAAAAGCATAACAATCAGCAATCAATCAATGTCTACAACATAACAAATGAGACAAATGATCTGCACAAGTAAAACATCGCTTTAGAAGGCCTTTATTAACCCCCCGGAGCCGTGTGGAGCAGTTATATGATGAATACATGCTGCACTATCTATCTATCTATCTATCTATCTATCTATCTATCTATCTATCTATCTATCTATCTATCTATCTATCTATCTATCTATCTATCTATCTATCTATCTATCTATCTATCTATCTATCTATCTATCTATCTATCTATCTATCTATCTATCTAAACAATCTGTGATTGTGAATGTTAAACAAAATGACAAAATACAAAAAAGCATAACAATCAGCAATCAATCAATGAGACAAATTATCTGCACAAGTAAATAAAAAACATGAGGACAAAAAAAGCATAACAAAATATTGATATATTGAGAGTTAGATCTATCTATCTATCTATCTATCTATCTATCTATCTATCTATCTATCTATCTATCTATCTATCTATCTATCTATCTATCTATCTATCTATCTATCTATCTATCTATCTATCTATCTATAACAATCTGTGATTGTGAATGTTAAAAAATGACAAAATAGAAAAAAAGCATATTTTACAATATAATATACAATATAATTTATATTATATTATATTATATTATAATTTTACAATATAACAAATGAGACAAATGATCTGCACAAGTAAATACAAAACATGAGGACAAAAAGCATAACAAAATATTGATATATTGATATCTATCTATCTATCTATCTATCTATCTATCTATCTATCTATCTATCTATCTATCTATCTATCTATCTATCTATCTATCTATCTATCTATCTATCTATCTATCTATCTATGCCCACCACCACCCCCTTCACTTGGAAGGACACTTTCTATCTATCTATCTATCTATCTATCTATCTATCTATCTATCTATCTATCTATCTATCTATCTATCTATCTATCTATCTATCTATCTATCTATCTATCTATCTATCTATCTATCTATCTATCTATCTATAACAATCTGTGATTGTGAATGTTAAACAAAATGACAAAATACAAAAAAAACATAACAATCAGCAATCAATCAATGTCTACAACATAACAAATGAGACAAATTATCTGCACAAGTAAAACATCGCTTCAGAAGGCCTTTATTAACCCCCCGGAGCCGTGTGGAGCAGTTATATGATGGATACATGCTGCACTATCTATCTATCTATCTATCTATCTATCTATCTATCTATCTATCTATCTATCTATCTATCTATCTATCTATCTATCTATCTATCTATCTATCTATCTATCTATCTATCTATCTATCTATCTATCTATCTATCTATCTATCTTTGCCCACCACCACCCCCTATGCCAACACCACCCCCTTCACTTGGAAGGACACTTTCTATCTATCTATCTATCTATCTATCTATCTATCTATCTATCTATCTATCTATCTATCTATCTATCTATCTATCTATCTATCTATCTATCTATCTATCTATCTATCTATCTATCTATCTATCTATGCCCACCACCACCCCCTTCACTTGGAAGTTCACTTTCTATCTATCTATCTATCTATCTATCTATCTATCTATCTATCTATCTATCTATCTATCTATCTATATATCTATCTATCTATCTATCTATCTATCTATCTATCTATCTATCTATCTATCTATCTATCTATCTATCTATCTATCTATCTATCTATGCCCACCACCACCCCCTTCACTTGGAAGGACACTTTCTATCTATCTATCTATCTATCTATCTATCTATCTATCTATCTATCTATCTATCTATCTATCTATCTATCTATCTATCTATCTATCTATCTATCTATCTATCTATCTATCTATCTATCTATGCCCACCACCACCCCCTTCACTTGGAAGGACACTTTCTATCTATCTATCTATCTATCTATCTATCTATCTATCTATCTATCTATCTATCTATCTATCTATCTATCTATCTATCTATCTATCTATCTATCTATCTATCTATCTATCTATCTATCTATCTATCTATCTATCTATCTTTGCCCACCACCACCCCCTTCACTTGGAAGGACACTTTCTATCTATCTATCTATCTATCTATCTATCTATCTATCTATCTATCTATCTATCTATCTATCTATCTATCTATCTATCTATCTATCTATCTATCTATCTATCTATCTATCTATCTAAACAATCTGTGATTGTGAATGTTAAACAAAATGACAAAATACAAAAAAAGCATAACAATCAGCAATCAATCAATGTCTACAACATAACAAATGAGACAAATTATCTGCACAAGTAAAACATCGCTTCAGAAGGCCTTTATTAACCCCCCGGAGCCGTGTGGAGCAGTTTTATGATGGATACATGCTGCACTATCTATCTATCTATCTATCTATCTATCTATCTATCTATCTATCTATCTATCTATCTATCTATCTATCTATCTATCTATCTATCTATCTATCTATCTATCTATCTATCTATCTATCTATCTATCTATCTATGCCCAACACCACCCCCTTCACTTGGAAGGACACTTTCTATCTATCTATCTATCTATCTATCTATCTATCTATCTATCTATCTATCTATCTATCTATCTATCTATCTATCTATCTATCTATCTATCTATCTATCTAAACAATCTGTGATTGTGAATGTTAAACAAAATGACAAAATACAAAAAAGCATAACAATCAGCAATCAATCAATGAGACAAATTATCTGCACAAGTAAATAAAAAACATGAGGACAAAAAAAGCATAACAAAATATTGATATATTGAGAGTTAGATCTATCTATCTATCTATCTATCTATCTATCTATCTATCTATCTATCTATCTATCTATCTATCTATCTATCTATCTATCTATCTATCTATCTATCTATAACAATCTGTGATTGTGAATGTTAAAAAATGACAAAATAGAAAAAAAGCATATTTTACAATATAATATACAATATAATTTATATTATATTATATTATATTATAATTTTACAATATAACAAATGAGACAAATGATCTGCACAAGTAAATACAAAACATGAGGACAAAAAGCATAACAAAATATTGATATATTGATATCTATCTATCTATCTATCTATCTATCTATCTATCTATCTATCTATCTATCTATCTATCTATCTATCTATCTATCTATCTATCTATCTATCTATCTATCTATCTATCTATCTATCTATCTATCTATCTATCTATGCCCACCACCACCCCCTTCACTTGGAAGGACACTTTCTATCTATCTATCTATCTATCTATCTATCTATCTATCTATCTATCTATCTATCTATCTATCTATCTATCTATCTATCTATCTATCTATCTATCTATCTATCTATCTATCTATCTATCTATCTATCTATCTATAACAATCTGTGATTGTGAATGTTAAACAAAATGACAAAATACAAAAAAAACATAACAATCAGCAATCAATCAATGTCTACAACATAACAAATGAGACAAATTATCTGCACAAGTAAAACATCGCTTCAGAAGGCCTTTATTAACCCCCCGGAGCCGTGTGGAGCAGTTATATGATGGATACATGCTGCACTATCTATCTATCTATCTATCTATCTATCTATCTATCTATCTATCTATCTATCTATCTATCTATCTATCTATCTATCTATCTATCTATCTATCTATCTATCTATCTATCTATCTATCTATCTTTGCCCACCACCACCCCCTATGCCAACACCACCCCCTTCACTTGGAAGGACACTTTCTATCTATCTATCTATCTATCTATCTATCTATCTATCTATCTATCTATCTATCTATCTATCTATCTATCTATCTATCTATCTATCTATCTATCTATCTATCTATCTATCTATCTATCTATCTATCTATCTATCTATCTATCTATCTATGCCCACCACCACCCCCTTCACTTGGAAGTTCACTTTCTATCTATCTATCTATCTATCTATCTATCTATCTATCTATCTATCTATCTATCTATCTATCTATCTATCTATCTATCTATCTATCTATCTATCTATCTATCTATCTATCTATCTATCTATCTATCTATCTATCTATGCCCACCACCACCCCCTTCACTTGGAAGGACACTTTCTATCTATCTATCTATCTATCTATCTATCTATCTATCTATCTATCTATCTATCTATCTATCTATCTATCTATCTATCTATCTATCTATCTATCTATCTATCTATCTATCTATCTAAACAATCTGTGATTGTGAATGTTAAACAAAATGACAAAATACAAAAAAAGCATAACAATCAGCAATCAATCAATGTCTACAACATAACAAATGAGACAAATTATCTGCACAAGTAAAACATCGCTTCAGAAGGCCTTTATTAACCCCCCGGAGCCGTGTGGAGCAGTTTTATGATGGATACATGCTGCACTATCTATCTATCTATCTATCTATCTATCTATCTATCTATCTATCTATCTATCTATCTATCTATCTATCTATCTATCTATCTATCTATCTATCTATCTATCTATCTATCTATCTATCTATCTATCTATGCCCAACACCACCCCCTTCACTTGGAAGGACACTTTCTATCTATCTATCTATCTATCTATCTATCTATCTATCTATCTATCTATCTATCTATCTATCTATCTATCTATCTATCTATCTATCTATCTATCTATCTATCTATCTATCTATCTATCTATCTATCTATCTATCTATCTATCTATCTATCTATGCCCACCACCACCCCCTTCACTTGGAAGGACACTTTCTATCTATCTATCTATCTATCTATCTATCTATCTATCTATCTATCTATCTATCTATCTATCTATCTATCTATCTATCTATCTATCTATCTATCTATCTATCTATCTATCTATCTATCTATCTATCCATCTATCTATCTATATATCTATCTATAACAATCTGTGATTGTGAATGTTAAACAAAATGACAAAATACAAAAAAAGCATAACAATCAGCAATCAATCAATGTCTACAACATAACAAATGAGACAAATGATCTGCACAAGTAAAACATCGCTTTAGAAGGCCTTTATTAACCCCCCGGAGCCGTGTGGAGCAGTTATATGATGAATACTTGCTGCACTATCTATCTATCTATCTATCTATCTATCTATCTATCTATCTATCTATCTATCTATCTATCTATCTATCTATCTATCTATCTATCTATCTATCTATCTATCTATCTATCTATCTATGCCCACCACCACCCCCTATGCCAACACCACCCCCTTCACTTGGAAGGACACTTTCTATCTATCTATCTATCTATCTATCTATCTATCTATCTATCTATCTATCTATCTATCTATCTATCTATCTATCTATCTATCTATCTATCTATCTATCTATCTATGCCCACCACCACCCCCTTCACTTGGAAGGACACTTTCTATCTATCTATCTATCTATCTATCTATCTATCTATCTATCTATCTATCTATCTATCTATCTATCTATCTATCTATCTATCTATCTATATATCTATCTATCTATCTATCTATCTATCTATCTATCTATCTATCTATCTATCTATCTATCTATCTATAACAATCTGTGATTGTGAATGTTAAACAAAATGACAAAATACAAAAAAAACATAACAATCAGCAATCAATCAATGTCTACAACATAACAAATGAGACAAATTATCTGCACAAGTAAAACATCGCTTCAGAAGGCCTTTATTAACCCCCCGGAGCCGTGTGGAGCAGTTATATGATGGATACATGCTGCACTATCTATCTATCTATCTATCTATCTATCTATCTATCTATCTATCTATCTATCTATCTATCTATCTATCTATCTATCTATCTATCTATCTATCTATCTTTGCCCACCACCACCCCCTATGCCAACACCACCCCCTTCACTTGGAAGGACACTTTCTATCTATCTATCTATCTATCTATCTATCTATCTATCTATCTATCTATCTATCTATCTATCTATCTATCTATCTATCTATCTATCTATCTATCTATCTATCTATCTATCTATGCCCACCACCACCCCCTTCACTTGGAAGTTCACTTTCTATCTATCTATCTATCTATCTATCTATCTATCTATCTATCTATCTATCTATCTATCTATCTATCTATCTATCTATCTATCTATCTATCTATCTATCTATCTATCTATCTATCTATCTATCTATCTATCTATCTATCTATCTATGCCCACCACCACCCCCTTCACTTGGAAGGACACTTTCTATCTATCTATCTATCTATCTATCTATCTATCTATCTATCTATCTATCTATCTATCTATCTATCTATCTATCTATCTATCTATCTATCTATCTAAACAATCTGTGATTGTGAATGTTAAACAAAATGACAAAATACAAAAAAAGCATAACAATCAGCAATCAATCAATGTCTACAACATAACAAATGAGACAAATTATCTGCACAAGTAAAACATCGCTTCAGAAGGCCTTTATTAACCCCCCGGAGCCGTGTGGAGCAGTTTTATGATGGATACATGCTGCACTATCTATCTATCTATCTATCTATCTATCTATCTATCTATCTATCTATCTATCTATCTATCTATCTATCTATCTATCTATCTATCTATCTATCTATCTATCTATCTATCTATCTATCTATCTATCTATGCCCAACACCACCCCCTTCACTTGGAAGGACACTTTCTATCTATCTATCTATCTATCTATCTATCTATCTATCTATCTATCTATCTATCTATCTATCTATCTATCTATCTATCTATCTATCTATCTATCTATCTATCTATCTATCTATCTATCTATCTATCTATCTATCTATCTATGCCCACCACCACCCCCTTCACTTGGAAGGACACTTTCTATCTATCTATCTATCTATCTATCTATCTATCTATCTATCTATCTATCTATCTATCTATCTATCTATCTATCTATCTATCTATCTATCTATCTATCTATCTATCTATCTATCTATCTATCTATCTATCCATCTATCTATCTATATATCTATCTATAACAATCTGTGATTGTGAATGTTAAACAAAATGACAAAATACAAAAAAAGCATAACAATCAGCAATCAATCAATGTCTACAACATAACAAATGAGACAAATGATCTGCACAAGTAAAACATCGCTTTAGAAGGCCTTTATTAACCCCCCGGAGCCGTGTGGAGCAGTTATATGATGAATACTTGCTGCACTATCTATCTATCTATCTATCTATCTATCTATCTATCTATCTATCTATCTATCTATCTATCTATCTATCTATCTATCTATCTATCTATCTATCTATCTATGCCCACCACCACCCCCTATGCCAACACCACCCCCTTCACTTGGAAGGACACTTTCTATCTATCTATCTATCTATCTATCTATCTATCTATCTATCTATCTATCTATCTATCTATCTATCTATCTATCTATCTATCTATCTATCTATCTATCTATCTATCTATCTATCTATCTATCTATGCCCACCACCACCCCCTTCACTTGGAAGGACACTTTCTATCTATCTATCTATCTATCTATCTATCTATCTATCTATCTATCTATCTATCTATCTATCTATCTATCTATCTATCTATCTATATATCTATCTATCTATCTATCTATCTATCTATCTATCTATCTATCTATCTATCTATAACAATCTGTGATTGTGAATGTTAAACAAAATGACAAAATACAAAAAAAACATAACAATCAGCAATCAATCAATGTCTACAACATAACAAATGAGACAAATTATCTGCACAAGTAAAACATCGCTTCAGAAGGCCTTTATTAACCCCCCGGAGCCGTGTGGAGCAGTTATATGATGGATACATGCTGCACTATCTATCTATCTATCTATCTATCTATCTATCTATCTATCTATCTATCTATCTATCTATCTATCTATCTATCTATCTATCTATCTATCTATCTATCTATCTATCTATCTATCTTTGCCCACCACCACCCCCTATGCCAACACCACCCCCTTCACTTGGAAGGACACTTTCTATCTATCTATCTATCTATCTATCTATCTATCTATCTATCTATCTATCTATCTATCTATCTATCTATCTATCTATCTATCTATCTATCTATCTATCTATCTATCTATCTATCTATGCCCACCACCACCCCCTTCACTTGGAAGTTCACTTTCTATCTATCTATCTATCTATCTATCTATCTATCTATCTATCTATCTATCTATCTATCTATCTATCTATCTATCTATCTATCTATCTATCTATCTATCTATCTATGCCCACCACCACCCCCTTCACTTGGAAGGACACTTTCTATCTATCTATCTATCTATCTATCTATCTATCTATCTATCTATCTATCTATCTATCTATCTATCTATCTATCTATCTATCTATCTATCTATCTATCTATCTATCTATCTATCTATCTATCTATCTATCTATCTATGCCCACCACCACCCCCTTCACTTGGAAGGACACTTTCTATCTATCTATCTATCTATCTATCTATCTATCTATCTATCTATCTATCTATCTATCTATCTATCTATCTATCTATCTATCTATCTATCTATCTATCTATCTATCTATCTATCTTTGCCCACCACCACCCCCTTCACTTGGAAGGACACTTTCTATCTATCTATCTATCTATCTATCTATCTATCTATCTATCTATCTATCTATCTATCTATCTATCTATCTATCTATCTATCTATCTATCTATCTATCTATCTATCTATCTATCTATCTATGCCCACCACCACCCCCTTCACTTGGAAGTTCACTTTCTATCTATCTATCTATCTATCTATCTATCTATCTATCTATCTATCTATCTATCTATCTATCTATCTATCTATCTATCTATCTATCTATCTATCTATGCCCACCACCACCCCCTTCACTTGGAAGGACACTTTCTATCTATCTATCTATCTATCTATCTATCTATCTATCTATCTATCTATCTATCTATCTATCTATCTATCTATCTATCTATCTATCTATCTATCTATCTATCTATCTATCTATCTATCTATCTATCTATCTATCTATCTATCATCTATCTATCTATATATCTATCTATAACAATCTGTGATTGTGAATGTTAAACAAAATGACAAAATACAAAAAAAGCATAACAATCAGCAATCAATCAATGTCTACAACATAACAAATGAGACAAATGATCTGCACAAGTAAAACATCGCTTTAGAAGGCCTTTATTAACCCCCCGGAGCCGTGTGGAGCAGTTATATGATGAATACATGCTGCACTATCTATCTATCTATCTATCTATCTATCTATCTATCTATCTATCTATCTATCTATCTATCTATCTATCTATCTATCTATCTATCTATCTATCTATCTATCTATCTATCTATCTATCTATCTATCTATCTATCTAAACAATCTGTGATTGTGAATGTTAAACAAAATGACAAAATACAAAAAAGCATAACAATCAGCAATCAATCAATGAGACAAATTATCTGCACAAGTAAATAAAAAACATGAGGACAAAAAAAGCATAACAAAATATTGATATATTGAGAGTTAGATCTATCTATCTATCTATCTATCTATCTATCTATCTATCTATCTATCTATCTATCTATCTATCTATCTATCTATCTATCTATCTATCTATCTATCTATCTATCTATCTATAACAATCTGTGATTGTGAATGTTAAAAAATGACAAAATAGAAAAAAAGCATATTTTACAATATAATATACAATATAATTTATATTATATTATATTATATTATAATTTTACAATATAACAAATGAGACAAATGATCTGCACAAGTAAATACAAAACATGAGGACAAAAAGCATAACAAAATATTGATATATTGATATCTATCTATCTATCTATCTATCTATCTATCTATCTATCTATCTATCTATCTATCTATCTATCTATCTATCTATCTATGCCCACCACCACCCCCTTCACTTGGAAGGACACTTTCTATCTATCTATCTATCTATCTATCTATCTATCTATCTATCTATCTATCTATCTATCTATCTATCTATCTATCTATCTATCTATCTATCTATCTATCTATCTATCTATCTATCTATCTATCTATAACAATCTGTGATTGTGAATGTTAAACAAAATGACAAAATACAAAAAAAACATAACAATCAGCAATCAATCAATGTCTACAACATAACAAATGAGACAAATTATCTGCACAAGTAAAACATCGCTTCAGAAGGCCTTTATTAACCCCCCGGAGCCGTGTGGAGCAGTTATATGATGGATACATGCTGCACTATCTATCTATCTATCTATCTATCTATCTATCTATCTATCTATCTATCTATCTATCTATCTATCTATCTATCTATCTATCTATCTATCTATCTATCTATCTATCTATCTATCTATCTATCTATCTATCTATCTATCTATCTATCTTTGCCCACCACCACCCCCTATGCCAACACCACCCCCTTCACTTGGAAGGACACTTTCTATCTATCTATCTATCTATCTATCTATCTATCTATCTATCTATCTATCTATCTATCTATCTATCTATCTATCTATCTATCTATCTATCTATCTATCTATCTATCTATCTATCTATCTATCTATGCCCACCACCACCCCCTTCACTTGGAAGTTCACTTTCTATCTATCTATCTATCTATCTATCTATCTATCTATCTATCTATCTATCTATCTATCTATCTATCTATCTATCTATCTATCTATCTATCTATCTATCTATCTATCTATGCCCACCACCACCCCCTTCACTTGGAAGGACACTTTCTATCTATCTATCTATCTATCTATCTATCTATCTATCTATCTATCTATCTATCTATCTATCTATCTATCTATCTATCTATCTATCTATCTATCTATCTATCTATCTATCTATCTATCTATCTATGCCCACCACCACCCCCTTCACTTGGAAGGACACTTTCTATCTATCTATCTATCTATCTATCTATCTATCTATCTATCTATCTATCTATCTATCTATCTATCTATCTATCTATCTATCTATCTATCTATCTATCTATCTATCTATCTATCTATCTATCTATCTATCTATCTATCTATCTATCTATCTTTGCCCACCACCACCCCCTTCACTTGGAAGGACACTTTCTATCTATCTATCTATCTATCTATCTATCTATCTATCTATCTATCTATCTATCTATCTATCTATCTATCTATCTATCTATCTATCTATCTATCTATCTATCTATCTATCTATCTATCTATCTATCTATGCCCACCACCACCCCCTTCACTTGGAAGTTCACTTTCTATCTATCTATCTATCTATCTATCTATCTATCTATCTATCTATCTATCTATCTATCTATCTATCTATCTATCTATCTATCTATCTATCTATCTATCTATCTATCTATCTATCTATCTATCTATCTATGCCCACCACCACCCCCTTCACTTGGAAGGACACTTTCTATCTATCTATCTATCTATCTATCTATCTATCTATCTATCTATCTATCTATCTATCTATCTATCTATCTATCTATCTATCTATCTATCTATCTATCTATCTATCTATCTATCTATCTATCTATCTATCTATCTATCTATCTATCTATCTATCTAAACAATCTGTGATTGTGAATGTTAAACAAAATGACAAAATACAAAAAAAGCATAACAATCAGCAATCAATCAATGTCTACAACATAACAAATGAGACAAATTATCTGCACAAGTAAAACATCGCTTCAGAAGGCCTTTATTAACCCCCCGGAGCCGTGTGGAGCAGTTTTATGATGGATACATGCTGCACTATCTATCTATCTATCTATCTATCTATCTATCTATCTATCTATCTATCTATCTATCTATCTATCTATCTATCTATCTATCTATCTATCTATCTATCTATCTATGCCCACCACCACCCCCTTCACTTGGAAGGACACTTTCTATCTATCTATCTATCTATCTATCTATCTATCTATCTATCTATCTATCTATCTATCTATCTATCTATCTATCTATCTATCTATCTATCTATCTATCTATCTATCTATCATCTATCTATCTATCTATCTATATATCTATCTATAACAATCTGTGATTGTGAATGTTAAACAAAATGACAAAATACAAAAAAAGCATAACAATCAGCAATCAATCAATGTCTACAACATAACAAATGAGACAAATGATCTGCACAAGTAAAACATCGCTTTAGAAGGCCTTTATTAACCCCCCGGAGCCGTGTGGAGCAGTTATATGATGAATACATGCTGCACTATCTATCTATCTATCTATCTATCTATCTATCTATCTATCTATCTATCTATCTATCTATCTATCTATCTATCTATCTATCTATCTATCTATCTATCTATCTATCTATCTATCTATCTATCTATCTATCTAAACAATCTGTGATTGTGAATGTTAAACAAAATGACAAAATACAAAAAAGCATAACAATCAGCAATCAATCAATGAGACAAATTATCTGCACAAGTAAATAAAAAACATGAGGACAAAAAAAGCATAACAAAATATTGATATATTGAGAGTTAGATCTATCTATCTATCTATCTATCTATCTATCTATCTATCTATCTATCTATCTATCTATCTATCTATCTATCTATCTATCTATCTATCTATCTATAACAATCTGTGATTGTGAATGTTAAAAAATGACAAAATAGAAAAAAAGCATATTTTACAATATAATATACAATATAATTTATATTATATTATATTATATTATAATTTTACAATATAACAAATGAGACAAATGATCTGCACAAGTAAATACAAAACATGAGGACAAAAAGCATAACAAAATATTGATATATTGATATCTATCTATCTATCTATCTATCTATCTATCTATCTATCTATCTATCTATCTATCTATCTATCTATCTATCTATCTATCTATCTATCTATCTATCTATCTATCTATCTATCTATCTATCTATCTATCTATCTATGCCCACCACCACCCCCTTCACTTGGAAGGACACTTTCTATCTATCTATCTATCTATCTATCTATCTATCTATCTATCTATCTATCTATCTATCTATCTATCTATCTATCTATCTATCTATCTATCTATCTATCTATCTATCTATCTATCTATCTATCTATCTATAACAATCTGTGATTGTGAATGTTAAACAAAATGACAAAATACAAAAAAAACATAACAATCAGCAATCAATCAATGTCTACAACATAACAAATGAGACAAATTATCTGCACAAGTAAAACATCGCTTCAGAAGGCCTTTATTAACCCCCCGGAGCCGTGTGGAGCAGTTATATGATGGATACATGCTGCACTATCTATCTATCTATCTATCTATCTATCTATCTATCTATCTATCTATCTATCTATCTATCTATCTATCTATCTATCTATCTATCTATCTATCTATCTATCTATCTATCTTTGCCCACCACCACCCCCTATGCCAACACCACCCCCTTCACTTGGAAGGACACTTTCTATCTATCTATCTATCTATCTATCTATCTATCTATCTATCTATCTATCTATCTATCTATCTATCTATCTATCTATCTATCTATCTATCTATCTATCTATCTATCTATCTATCTATCTATGCCCACCACCACCCCCTTCACTTGGAAGTTCACTTTCTATCTATCTATCTATCTATCTATCTATCTATCTATCTATCTATCTATCTATCTATCTATCTATCTATCTATCTATCTATCTATCTATATATCTATCTATCTATCTATCTATCTATCTATCTATCTATCTATCTATCTATCTATCTATCTATCTATCTATGCCCACCACCACCCCCTTCACTTGGAAGGACACTTTCTATCTATCTATCTATCTATCTATCTATCTATCTATCTATCTATCTATCTATCTATCTATCTATCTATCTATCTATCTATCTATCTATCTATCTATCTATCTATCTATCTATCTATCTATCTATCTATCTAAACAATCTGTGATTGTGAATGTTAAACAAAATGACAAAATACAAAAAAAGCATAACAATCAGCAATCAATCAATGTCTACAACATAACAAATGAGACAAATTATCTGCACAAGTAAAACATCGCTTCAGAAGGCCTTTATTAACCCCCCGGAGCCGTGTGGAGCAGTTTTATGATGGATACATGCTGCACTATCTATCTATCTATCTATCTATCTATCTATCTATCTATCTATCTATCTATCTATCTATCTATCTATCTATCTATCTATCTATCTATCTATCTATCTATCTATCTATCTATCTATCTATCTATCTATCTATGCCCACCACCACCCCCTTCACTTGGAAGGACACTTTCTATCTATCTATCTATCTATCTATCTATCTATCTATCTATCTATCTATCTATCTATCTATCTATCTATCTATCTATCTATCTATCTATCTATCTATCTATCATCTATCTATCTATCTATCTATATATCTATCTATAACAATCTGTGATTGTGAATGTTAAACAAAATGACAAAATACAAAAAAAGCATAACAATCAGCAATCAATCAATGTCTACAACATAACAAATGAGACAAATGATCTGCACAAGTAAAACATCGCTTTAGAAGGCCTTTATTAACCCCCCGGAGCCGTGTGGAGCAGTTATATGATGAATACATGCTGCACTATCTATCTATCTATCTATCTATCTATCTATCTATCTATCTATCTATCTATCTATCTATCTATCTATCTATCTATCTATGCCCACCACCACCCCCTTCACTTGGAAGGACACTTTCTATCTATCTATCTATCTATCTATCTATCTATCTATCTATCTATCTATCTATCTATCTATCTATCTATCTATCTATCTATCTATCTATCTATCTATCTATCTATAACAATCTGTGATTGTGAATGTTAAACAAAATGACAAAATACAAAAAAAACATAACAATCAGCAATCAATCAATGTCTACAACATAACAAATGAGACAAATTATCTGCACAAGTAAAACATCGCTTCAGAAGGCCTTTATTAACCCCCCGGAGCCGTGTGGAGCAGTTATATGATGGATACATGCTGCACTATCTATCTATCTATCTATCTATCTATCTATCTATCTATCTATCTATCTATCTATCTATCTATCTATCTATCTATCTATCTATCTATCTATCTATCTATCTATCTATCTATCTATCTATCTATCTATCTATCTATCTTTGCCCACCACCACCCCCTATGCCAACACCACCCCCTTCACTTGGAAGGACACTTTCTATCTATCTATCTATCTATCTATCTATCTATCTATCTATCTATCTATCTATCTATCTATCTATCTATCTATCTATCTATCTATCTATCTATCTATCTATCTATCTATCTATCTATCTATCTATGCCCACCACCACCCCCTTCACTTGGAAGTTCACTTTCTATCTATCTATCTATCTATCTATCTATCTATCTATCTATCTATCTATCTATCTATCTATCTATCTATCTATCTATCTATCTATCTATCTATCTATCTATCTATCTATCTATCTATCTATCTATGCCCACCACCACCCCCTTCACTTGGAAGGACACTTTCTATCTATCTATCTATCTATCTATCTATCTATCTATCTATCTATCTATCTATCTATCTATCTATCTATCTATCTATCTATCTATCTATCTATCTATCTATCTATCTATCTATCTATCTATCTATGCCCACCACCACCCCCTTCACTTGGAAGGACACTTTCTATCTATCTATCTATCTATCTATCTATCTATCTATCTATCTATCTATCTATCTATCTATCTATCTATCTATCTATCTATCTATCTATCTATCTATCTATCTATCTATCTATCTATCTATCTATCTTTGCCCACCACCACCCCCTTCACTTGGAAGGACACTTTCTATCTATCTATCTATCTATCTATCTATCTATCTATCTATCTATCTATCTATCTATCTATCTATCTATCTATCTATCTATCTATCTATCTATCTATCTATCTATCTATCTATCTATCTATCTATCTATCTATCTATCTATCTATCTATCTATGCCCACCACCACCCCCTTCACTTGGAAGTTCACTTTCTATCTATCTATCTATCTATCTATCTATCTATCTATCTATCTATCTATCTATCTATCTATCTATCTATCTATCTATCTATCTATCTATCTATCTATCTATCTATCTATCTATCTATCTATCTATGCCCACCACCACCCCCTTCACTTGGAAGGACACTTTCTATCTATCTATCTATCTATCTATCTATCTATCTATCTATCTATCTATCTATCTATCTATCTATCTATCTATCTATCTATCTATCTATCTATCTATCTATCTATCTATCTATCTAAACAATCTGTGATTGTGAATGTTAAACAAAATGACAAAATACAAAAAAAGCATAACAATCAGCAATCAATCAATGTCTACAACATAACAAATGAGACAAATTATCTGCACAAGTAAAACATCGCTTCAGAAGGCCTTTATTAACCCCCCGGAGCCGTGTGGAGCAGTTTTATGATGGATACATGCTGCACTATCTATCTATCTATCTATCTATCTATCTATCTATCTATCTATCTATCTATCTATCTATCTATCTATCTATCTATCTATCTATCTATCTATCTATCTATCTATCTATCTATCTATCTATCTATCTATGCCCACCACCACCCCCTTCACTTGGAAGGACACTTTCTATCTATCTATCTATCTATCTATCTATCTATCTATCTATCTATCTATCTATCTATCTATCTATCTATCTATCTATCTATCTATCTATCTATCTATCTATCTATCTATCTATCTATCATCTATCTATCTATCTATCTATCTATCTATCTATAACAATCTGTGATTGTGAATGTTAAACAAAATGACAAAATACAAAAAAAGCATAACAATCAGCAATCAATCAATGTCTACAACATAACAAATGAGACAAATGATCTGCACAAGTAAAACATCGCTTTAGAAGGCCTTTATTAACCCCCCGGAGCCGTGTGGAGCAGTTATATGATGAATACATGCTGCACTATCTATCTATCTATCTATCTATCTATCTATCTATCTATCTATCTATCTATCTATCTATCTATCTATCTATCTATCTATCTATCTATCTATCTATCTATCTATCTATCTATCTATCTATCTATCTATCTATCTATCTAAACAATCTGTGATTGTGAATGTTAAACAAAATGACAAAATACAAAAAAGCATAACAATCAGCAATCAATCAATGAGACAAATTATCTGCACAAGTAAATAAAAAACATGAGGACAAAAAAAGCATAACAAAATATTGATATATTGAGAGTTAGATCTATCTATCTATCTATCTATCTATCTATCTATCTATCTATCTATCTATCTATCTATCTATCTATCTATCTATCTATCTATCTATCTATCTATCTATCTATCTATCTATCTATCTATCTATAACAATCTGTGATTGTGAATGTTAAAAAATGACAAAATAGAAAAAAAGCATATTTTACAATATAATATACAATATAATTTATATTATATTATATTATATTATAATTTTACAATATAACAAATGAGACAAATGATCTGCACAAGTAAATACAAAACATGAGGACAAAAAGCATAACAAAATATTGATATATTGATATCTATCTATCTATCTATCTATCTATCTATCTATCTATCTATCTATCTATCTATCTATCTATCTATCTATCTATCTATCTATCTATCTATCTATCTATCTATCTATCTATCTATCTATGCCCACCACCACCCCCTTCACTTGGAAGGACACTTTCTATCTATCTATCTATCTATCTATCTATCTATCTATCTATCTATCTATCTATCTATCTATCTATCTATCTATCTATCTATCTATCTATCTATAACAATCTGTGATTGTGAATGTTAAACAAAATGACAAAATACAAAAAAAACATAACAATCAGCAATCAATCAATGTCTACAACATAACAAATGAGACAAATTATCTGCACAAGTAAAACATCGCTTCAGAAGGCCTTTATTAACCCCCCGGAGCCGTGTGGAGCAGTTATATGATGGATACATGCTGCACTATCTATCTATCTATCTATCTATCTATCTATCTATCTATCTATCTATCTATCTATCTATCTATCTATCTATCTATCTATCTATCTATCTATCTATCTATCTATCTATCTATCTATCTTTGCCCACCACCACCCCCTATGCCAACACCACCCCCTTCACTTGGAAGGACACTTTCTATCTATCTATCTATCTATCTATCTATCTATCTATCTATCTATCTATCTATCTATCTATCTATCTATCTATCTATCTATCTATCTATCTATCTATCTATCTATCTATCTATCTATCTATCTATCTATCTATCTATCTATCTATCTATGCCCACCACCACCCCCTTCACTTGGAAGTTCACTTTCTATCTATCTATCTATCTATCTATCTATCTATCTATCTATCTATCTATCTATCTATCTATCTATCTATCTATATATCTATCTATCTATCTATCTATCTATCTATCTATCTATCTATCTATCTATCTATCTATCTATCTATCTATCTATCTATCTATCTATGCCCACCACCACCCCCTTCACTTGGAAGGACACTTTCTATCTATCTATCTATCTATCTATCTATCTATCTATCTATCTATCTATCTATCTATCTATCTATCTATCTATCTATCTATCTATCTATCTATCTATCTATCTATCTATCTATCTATCTATCTATCTATCTATCTATCTATCTAAACAATCTGTGATTGTGAATGTTAAACAAAATGACAAAATACAAAAAAAGCATAACAATCAGCAATCAATCAATGTCTACAACATAACAAATGAGACAAATTATCTGCACAAGTAAAACATCGCTTCAGAAGGCCTTTATTAACCCCCCGGAGCCGTGTGGAGCAGTTTTATGATGGATACATGCTGCACTATCTATCTATCTATCTATCTATCTATCTATCTATCTATCTATCTATCTATCTATCTATCTATCTATCTATCTATCTATCTATCTATCTATCTATCTATCTATCTATCTATCTATCTATCTATCTATCTATCTATCTATGCCCACCACCACCCCCTTCACTTGGAAGGACACTTTCTATCTATCTATCTATCTATCTATCTATCTATCTATCTATCTATCTATCTATCTATCTATCTATCTATCTATCTATCTATCTATCTATCTATCTATCTATCTATCTATCTATCATCTATCTATCTATCTATCTATATATCTATCTATAACAATCTGTGATTGTGAATGTTAAACAAAATGACAAAATACAAAAAAAGCATAACAATCAGCAATCAATCAATGTCTACAACATAACAAATGAGACAAATGATCTGCACAAGTAAAACATCGCTTTAGAAGGCCTTTATTAACCCCCCGGAGCCGTGTGGAGCAGTTATATGATGAATACATGCTGCACTATCTATCTATCTATCTATCTATCTATCTATCTATCTATCTATCTATCTATCTATCTATCTATCTATCTATCTATCTATCTATCTATCTATCTATCTATCTATCTATCTATCTATCTATCTATCTAAACAATCTGTGATTGTGAATGTTAAACAAAATGACAAAATACAAAAAAGCATAACAATCAGCAATCAATCAATGAGACAAATTATCTGCACAAGTAAATAAAAAACATGAGGACAAAAAAAGCATAACAAAATATTGATATATTGAGAGTTAGATCTATCTATCTATCTATCTATCTATCTATCTATCTATCTATCTATCTATCTATCTATCTATCTATCTATCTATCTATCTATCTATCTATCTATCTATCTATCTATCTATAACAATCTGTGATTGTGAATGTTAAAAAATGACAAAATAGAAAAAAAGCATATTTTACAATATAATATACAATATAATTTATATTATATTATATTATATTATAATTTTACAATATAACAAATGAGACAAATGATCTGCACAAGTAAATACAAAACATGAGGACAAAAAGCATAACAAAATATTGATATATTGATATCTATCTATCTATCTATCTATCTATCTATCTATCTATCTATCTATCTATCTATCTATCTATCTATCTATCTATCTATCTATCTATCTATCTATCTATCTATCTATCTATCTATGCCCACCACCACCCCCTTCACTTGGAAGGACACTTTCTATCTATCTATCTATCTATCTATCTATCTATCTATCTATCTATCTATCTATCTATCTATCTATCTATCTATCTATCTATCTATCTATCTATCTATCTATCTATCTATCTATAACAATCTGTGATTGTGAATGTTAAACAAAATGACAAAATACAAAAAAAACATAACAATCAGCAATCAATCAATGTCTACAACATAACAAATGAGACAAATTATCTGCACAAGTAAAACATCGCTTCAGAAGGCCTTTATTAACCCCCCGGAGCCGTGTGGAGCAGTTATATGATGGATACATGCTGCACTATCTATCTATCTATCTATCTATCTATCTATCTATCTATCTATCTATCTATCTATCTATCTATCTATCTATCTATCTATCTATCTATCTATCTATCTATCTATCTATCTATCTATCTATCTATCTATCTATCTATCTTTGCCCACCACCACCCCCTATGCCAACACCACCCCCTTCACTTGGAAGGACACTTTCTATCTATCTATCTATCTATCTATCTATCTATCTATCTATCTATCTATCTATCTATCTATCTATCTATCTATCTATCTATCTATCTATCTATCTATCTATCTATCTATCTATCTATCTATCTATCTATGCCCACCACCACCCCCTTCACTTGGAAGTTCACTTTCTATCTATCTATCTATCTATCTATCTATCTATCTATCTATCTATCTATCTATCTATCTATCTATCTATCTATCTATCTATCTATCTATCTATCTATCTATCTATCTATCTATCTATCTATCTATCTATGCCCACCACCACCCCCTTCACTTGGAAGGACACTTTCTATCTATCTATCTATCTATCTATCTATCTATCTATCTATCTATCTATCTATCTATCTATCTATCTATCTATCTATCTATCTATCTATCTATCTATCTATCTATCTATCTATCTATCTATCTATCTATCTATCTAAACAATCTGTGATTGTGAATGTTAAACAAAATGACAAAATACAAAAAAAGCATAACAATCAGCAATCAATCAATGTCTACAACATAACAAATGAGACAAATTATCTGCACAAGTAAAACATCGCTTCAGAAGGCCTTTATTAACCCCCCGGAGCCGTGTGGAGCAGTTTTATGATGGATACATGCTGCACTATCTATCTATCTATCTATCTATCTATCTATCTATCTATCTATCTATCTATCTATCTATCTATCTATCTATCTATCTATCTATCTATCTATCTATCTATCTATCTATCTATCTATCTATGCCCAACACCACCCCCTTCACTTGGAAGGACACTTTCTATCTATCTATCTATCTATCTATCTATCTATCTATCTATCTATCTATCTATCTATCTATCTATCTATCTATCTATCTATCTATCTATCTATCTATCTATCTATCTATCTATCTATGCCCACCACCACCCCCTTCACTTGGAAGGACACTTTCTATCTATCTATCTATCTATCTATCTATCTATCTATCTATCTATCTATCTATCTATCTATCTATCTATCTATCTATCTATCTATCTATCTATCTATCTATCTATCTATCTATCTATCTATCTATCTATCTATCCATCTATCTATCTATATATCTATCTATAACAATCTGTGATTGTGAATGTTAAACAAAATGACAAAATACAAAAAAAGCATAACAATCAGCAATCAATCAATGTCTACAACATAACAAATGAGACAAATGATCTGCACAAGTAAAACATCGCTTTAGAAGGCCTTTATTAACCCCCCGGAGCCGTGTGGAGCAGTTATATGATGAATACTTGCTGCACTATCTATCTATCTATCTATCTATCTATCTATCTATCTATCTATCTATCTATCTATCTATCTATCTATCTATCTATCTATCTATCTATCTATCTATCTATCTATCTATCTATCTATCTATCTATCTATCTATCTATCTATGCCCACCACCACCCCCTATGCCAACACCACCCCCTTCACTTGGAAGGACACTTTCTATCTATCTATCTATCTATCTATCTATCTATCTATCTATCTATCTATCTATCTATCTATCTATCTATCTATCTATCTATCTATCTATCTATCTATCTATCTATCTATCTATCTATCTATCTATCTATCTATCTATCTATCTATGCCCACCACCACCCCCTTCACTTGGAAGGACACTTTCTATCTATCTATCTATCTATCTATCTATCTATCTATCTATCTATCTATCTATCTATCTATCTATCTATCTATATATCTATCTATCTATCTATCTATCTATCTATCTATCTATCTATCTATCTATCTATCTATCTATAACAATCTGTGATTGTGAATGTTAAACAAAATGACAAAATACAAAAAAAACATAACAATCAGCAATCAATCAATGTCTACAACATAACAAATGAGACAAATTATCTGCACAAGTAAAACATCGCTTCAGAAGGCCTTTATTAACCCCCCGGAGCCGTGTGGAGCAGTTATATGATGGATACATGCTGCACTATCTATCTATCTATCTATCTATCTATCTATCTATCTATCTATCTATCTATCTATCTATCTATCTATCTATCTATCTATCTATCTATCTATCTATCTTTGCCCACCACCACCCCCTATGCCAACACCACCCCCTTCACTTGGAAGGACACTTTCTATCTATCTATCTATCTATCTATCTATCTATCTATCTATCTATCTATCTATCTATCTATCTATCTATCTATCTATCTATCTATCTATCTATCTATCTATCTATCTATGCCCACCACCACCCCCTTCACTTGGAAGTTCACTTTCTATCTATCTATCTATCTATCTATCTATCTATCTATCTATCTATCTATCTATCTATCTATCTATCTATCTATATATCTATCTATCTATCTATCTATCTATCTATCTATCTATCTATCTATCTATCTATCTATCTATCTATCTATCTATCTATCTATCTATCTATCTATCTATGCCCACCACCACCCCCTTCACTTGGAAGGACACTTTCTATCTATCTATCTATCTATCTATCTATCTATCTATCTATCTATCTATCTATCTATCTATCTATCTATCTATCTATCTATCTATCTATCTATCTATCTATCTATCTATGCCCACCACCACCCCCTTCACTTGGAAGGACACTTTCTATCTATCTATCTATCTATCTATCTATCTATCTATCTATCTATCTATCTATCTATCTATCTATCTATCTATCTATCTATCTATCTATCTATCTATCTATCTATCTATCTATCTATCTATAACAATCTGTGATTGTGAATGTTAAACAAAATGACAAAATACAAAAAAAGCATAACAATCAGCAATCAATCAATGTCTACAACATAACAAATGAGACAAATTATCTGCACAAGTAAAACATCGCTTCAGAAGGCCTTTATTAACCCCCCGGAGCCGTGTGGAGCAGTTTTATGATGGATACATGCTGCACTATCTATCTATCTATCTATCTATCTATCTATCTATCTATCTATCTATCTATCTATCTATCTATCTATCTATGCCCAACACCACCCCCTTCACTTGGAAGGACACTTTCTATCTATCTATCTATCTATCTATCTATCTATCTATCTATCTATCTATCTATCTATCTATCTATCTATCTATCTATCTATCTATCTATCTATCTATCTATCTATGCCCACCACCACCCCCTTCACTTGGAAGGACACTTTCTATCTATCTATCTATCTATCTATCTATCTATCTATCTATCTATCTATCTATCTATCTATCTATCTATCTATCTATCTATCTATCTATCTATCCATCTATCTATCTATATATCTATCTATAACAATCTGTGATTGTGAATGTTAAACAAAATGACAAAATACAAAAAAAGCATAACAATCAGCAATCAATCAATGTCTACAACATAACAAATGAGACAAATGATCTGCACAAGTAAAACATCGCTTTAGAAGGCCTTTATTAACCCCCCGGAGCCGTGTGGAGCAGTTATATGATGAATACTTGCTGCACTATCTATCTATCTATCTATCTATCTATCTATCTATCTATCTATCTATCTATCTATCTATCTATCTATCTATCTATCTATCTATCTATCTATCTATCTATCTATCTATCTATCTATCTATGCCCACCACCACCCCCTATGCCAACACCACCCCCTTCACTTGGAAGGACACTTTCTATCTATCTATCTATCTATCTATCTATCTATCTATCTATCTATCTATCTATCTATCTATCTATCTATCTATCTATCTATCTATCTATCTATCTATCTATCTATCTATCTATCTATCTATCTATGCCCACCACCACCCCCTTCACTTGGAAGGACACTTTCTATCTATCTATCTATCTATCTATCTATCTATCTATCTATCTATCTATCTATCTATCTATCTATATATCTATCTATCTATCTATCTATCTATCTATCTATCTATCTATCTATCTATCTATCTATCTATCTATCTATCTATAACAATCTGTGATTGTGAATGTTAAACAAAATGACAAAATACAAAAAAAACATAACAATCAGCAATCAATCAATGTCTACAACATAACAAATGAGACAAATTATCTGCACAAGTAAAACATCGCTTCAGAAGGCCTTTATTAACCCCCCGGAGCCGTGTGGAGCAGTTATATGATGGATACATGCTGCACTATCTATCTATCTATCTATCTATCTATCTATCTATCTATCTATCTATCTATCTATCTATCTATCTATCTATCTATCTATCTATCTATCTTTGCCCACCACCACCCCCTATGCCAACACCACCCCCTTCACTTGGAAGGACACTTTCTATCTATCTATCTATCTATCTATCTATCTATCTATCTATCTATCTATCTATCTATCTATCTATCTATCTATCTATCTATCTATCTATCTATCTATCTATCTATGCCCACCACCACCCCCTTCACTTGGAAGTTCACTTTCTATCTATCTATCTATCTATCTATCTATCTATCTATCTATCTATCTATCTATCTATCTATCTATCTATCTATCTATCTATCTATCTATCTATCTATCTATCTATCTATCTATCTATCTATCTATCTATCTATCTATGCCCACCACCACCCCCTTCACTTGGAAGGACACTTTCTATCTATCTATCTATCTATCTATCTATCTATCTATCTATCTATCTATCTATCTATCTATCTATCTATCTATCTATCTATCTATCTATCTATCTATCTATCTATCTATCTATCTATCTATCTATCTATGCCCACCACCACCCCCTTCACTTGGAAGGACACTTTCTATCTATCTATCTATCTATCTATCTATCTATCTATCTATCTATCTATCTATCTATCTATCTATCTATCTATCTATCTATCTATCTATCTATCTATCTATCTATCTATCTATCTATCTATGCCCACCACCACCCCCTTCACTTGGAAGGACACTTTCTATCTATCTATCTATCTATCTATCTATCTATCTATCTATCTATCTATCTATCTATCTATCTATCTATCTATCTATCTATCTATCTATCTATCTATCTATCTATCTATCTATCTATCTATCTATCTATGCCCACCACCACCCCCTTCACTTGGAAGGACACTTTCTATCTATCTATCTATCTATCTATCTATCTATCTATCTATCTATCTATCTATCTATCTATCTATCTATCTATCTATCTATCTATCTATCTATCTATCTATCTATCTATCTATCTATCTATCTATCTTTGCCCACCACCACCCCCTTCACTTGGAAGGACACTTTCTATCTATCTATCTATCTATCTATCTATCTATCTATCTATCTATCTATCTATCTATCTATCTATCTATCTATCTATCTATCTATCTATCTATCTATCTATCTATCTATCTATCTATGCCCACCACCACCCCCTTCACTTGGAAGTTCACTTTCTATCTATCTATCTATCTATCTATCTATCTATCTATCTATCTATCTATCTATCTATCTATCTATCTATCTATCTATCTATCTATCTATCTATCTATCTATCTATCTATCTATCTATCTATCTATCTATCTATCTATCTATCTATCTATCTATGCCCACCACCACCCCCTTCACTTGGAAGGACACTTTCTATCTATCTATCTATCTATCTATCTATCTATCTATCTATCTATCTATCTATCTATCTATCTATCTATCTATCTATCTATCTATCTATCTATCTATCTATCTATCTATCTATCATCTATCTATCTATCTATCATCTATCTATCTATCTATCTATATATCTATCTATAACAATCTGTGATTGTGAATGTTAAACAAAATGACAAAATACAAAAAAAGCATAACAATCAGCAATCAATCAATGTCTACAACATAACAAATGAGACAAATGATCTGCACAAGTAAAACATCGCTTTAGAAGGCCTTTATTAACCCCCCGGAGCCGTGTGGAGCAGTTATATGATGAATACATGCTGCACTATCTATCTATCTATCTATCTATCTATCTATCTATCTATCTATCTATCTATCTATCTATCTATCTATCTATCTATCTATCTATCTATCTATCTATCTATCTATCTATCTATCTAAACAATCTGTGATTGTGAATGTTAAACAAAATGACAAAATACAAAAAAGCATAACAATCAGCAATCAATCAATGAGACAAATTATCTGCACAAGTAAATAAAAAACATGAGGACAAAAAAAGCATAACAAAATATTGATATATTGAGAGTTAGATCTATCTATCTATCTATCTATCTATCTATCTATCTATCTATCTATCTATCTATCTATCTATCTATCTATCTATCTATCTATCTATCTATCTATAACAATCTGTGATTGTGAATGTTAAAAAATGACAAAATAGAAAAAAAGCATATTTTACAATATAATATACAATATAATTTATATTATATTATATTATATTATAATTTTACAATATAACAAATGAGACAAATGATCTGCACAAGTAAATACAAAACATGAGGACAAAAAGCATAACAAAATATTGATATATTGATATCTATCTATCTATCTATCTATCTATCTATCTATCTATCTATCTATCTATCTATCTATCTATCTATCTATCTATCTATCTATCTATCTATCTATCTATCTATCTATCTATCTATGCCCACCACCACCCCCTTCACTTGGAAGGACACTTTCTATCTATCTATCTATCTATCTATCTATCTATCTATCTATCTATCTATCTATCTATCTATCTATCTATCTATCTATCTATCTATCTATCTATCTATCTATCTATCTATCTATCTATCTATCTATAACAATCTGTGATTGTGAATGTTAAACAAAATGACAAAATACAAAAAAAACATAACAATCAGCAATCAATCAATGTCTACAACATAACAAATGAGACAAATTATCTGCACAAGTAAAACATCGCTTCAGAAGGCCTTTATTAACCCCCCGGAGCCGTGTGGAGCAGTTATATGATGGATACATGCTGCACTATCTATCTATCTATCTATCTATCTATCTATCTATCTATCTATCTATCTATCTATCTATCTATCTATCTATCTATCTATCTATCTATCTATCTATCTATCTATCTATCTATCTATCTATCTATCTATCTTTGCCCACCACCACCCCCTATGCCAACACCACCCCCTTCACTTGGAAGGACACTTTCTATCTATCTATCTATCTATCTATCTATCTATCTATCTATCTATCTATCTATCTATCTATCTATCTATATATCTATCTATCTATCTATCTATCTATCTATCTATCTATCTATCTATCTATCTATCTATCTATCTATCTATCTATCTATCTATCTATCTATCTATGCCCACCACCACCCCCTTCACTTGGAAGTTCACTTTCTATCTATCTATCTATCTATCTATCTATCTATCTATCTATCTATCTATCTATCTATCTATCTATCTATCTATCTATCTATCTATCTATCTATCTATCTATCTATCTATCTATCTATCTATCTATGCCCACCACCACCCCCTTCACTTGGAAGGACACTTTCTATCTATCTATCTATCTATCTATCTATCTATCTATCTATCTATCTATCTATCTATCTATCTATCTATCTATCTATCTATCTATCTATCTATCTATCTATCTATCTATCTATCTATCTAAACAATCTGTGATTGTGAATGTTAAACAAAATGACAAAATACAAAAAAAGCATAACAATCAGCAATCAATCAATGTCTACAACATAACAAATGAGACAAATTATCTGCACAAGTAAAACATCGCTTCAGAAGGCCTTTATTAACCCCCCGGAGCCGTGTGGAGCAGTTTTATGATGGATACATGCTGCACTATCTATCTATCTATCTATCTATCTATCTATCTATCTATCTATCTATCTATCTATCTATCTATCTATCTATCTATCTATCTATCTATCTATCTATCTATCTATCTATCTATCTATCTATCTATCTATGCCCAACACCACCCCCTTCACTTGGAAGGACACTTTCTATCTATCTATCTATCATCTATCTATCTATCTATCATCTATCTATCTATCTATCTATATATCTATCTATAACAATCTGTGATTGTGAATGTTAAACAAAATGACAAAATACAAAAAAAGCATAACAATCAGCAATCAATCAATGTCTACAACATAACAAATGAGACAAATGATCTGCACAAGTAAAACATCGCTTTAGAAGGCCTTTATTAACCCCCCGGAGCCGTGTGGAGCAGTTATATGATGAATACATGCTGCACTATCTATCTATCTATCTATCTATCTATCTATCTATCTATCTATCTATCTATCTATCTATCTATCTATCTATCTATCTATCTATCTATCTATCTATCTATCTAAACAATCTGTGATTGTGAATGTTAAACAAAATGACAAAATACAAAAAAGCATAACAATCAGCAATCAATCAATGAGACAAATTATCTGCACAAGTAAATAAAAAACATGAGGACAAAAAAAGCATAACAAAATATTGATATATTGAGAGTTAGATCTATCTATCTATCTATCTATCTATCTATCTATCTATCTATCTATCTATCTATCTATCTATCTATCTATCTATCTATCTATCTATCTATCTATCTATCTATAACAATCTGTGATTGTGAATGTTAAAAAATGACAAAATAGAAAAAAAGCATATTTTACAATATAATATACAATATAATTTATATTATATTATATTATATTATAATTTTACAATATAACAAATGAGACAAATGATCTGCACAAGTAAATACAAAAC
>CM042244.1:18707409-18792409 GCA_023566225.1 Romanogobio albipinnatus | reverse complement strand
TCTATCTATCTATCTATCTATCTATCTATCTATCTATCTATCTATCTATCTATGCCCACCACCACCCCCTTCACTTGGAAGGACACTTTCTATCTATCTATCTATCTATCTATCTATCTATCTATCTATCTATCTATCTATCTATCTATCTATCTATCTATCTATCTATCTATCTATCTATCTATCTATCTATCTATCTATCTATCTATCTATCTATCTATCTATCTATCTTTGCCCACCACCACCCCCTTCACTTGGAAGGACACTTTCTATCTATCTATCTATCTATCTATCTATCTATCTATCTATCTATCTATCTATCTATCTATCTATCTATCTATCTATCTATCTATCTATCTATCTATCTATCTATCTATCTATCTATCTATCTATCTATGCCCACCACCACCCCCTTCACTTGGAAGTTCACTTTCTATCTATCTATCTATCTATCTATCTATCTATCTATCTATCTATCTATCTATCTATCTATCTATCTATCTATCTATCTATCTATCTATCTATCTATCTATCTATCTATCTATCTATCTATCTATCTATCTATCTATCTATCTATCTATGCCCACCACCACCCCCTTCACTTGGAAGGACACTTTCTATCTATCTATCTATCTATCTATCTATCTATCTATCTATCTATCTATCTATCTATCTATCTATCTATCTATCTATCTATCTATCTATCTATCTATCTATCTATCTATCTATCTATCTATCTATCTATCTATCTATCTAAACAATCTGTGATTGTGAATGTTAAACAAAATGACAAAATACAAAAAAAGCATAACAATCAGCAATCAATCAATGTCTACAACATAACAAATGAGACAAATTATCTGCACAAGTAAAACATCGCTTCAGAAGGCCTTTATTAACCCCCCGGAGCCGTGTGGAGCAGTTTTATGATGGATACATGCTGCACTATCTATCTATCTATCTATCTATCTATCTATCTATCTATCTATCTATCTATCTATCTATCTATCTATCTATCTATCTATCTATCTATCTATCTATCTATCTATCTATCTATGCCCACCACCACCCCCTTCACTTGGAAGGACACTTTCTATCTATCTATCTATCTATCTATCTATCTATCTATCTATCTATCTATCTATCTATCTATCTATCTATCTATCTATCTATCTATCTATCTATCTATCTATCTATCTATCATCTATCTATCTATCTATCATCTATCTATCTATCTATCTATATATCTATCTATAACAATCTGTGATTGTGAATGTTAAACAAAATGACAAAATACAAAAAAAGCATAACAATCAGCAATCAATCAATGTCTACAACATAACAAATGAGACAAATGATCTGCACAAGTAAAACATCGCTTTAGAAGGCCTTTATTAACCCCCCGGAGCCGTGTGGAGCAGTTATATGATGAATACATGCTGCACTATCTATCTATCTATCTATCTATCTATCTATCTATCTATCTATCTATCTATCTATCTATCTATCTATCTATCTATCTATCTATCTATCTATCTATCTATCTATCTATCTATCTATCTATCTAAACAATCTGTGATTGTGAATGTTAAACAAAATGACAAAATACAAAAAAGCATAACAATCAGCAATCAATCAATGAGACAAATTATCTGCACAAGTAAATAAAAAACATGAGGACAAAAAAAGCATAACAAAATATTGATATATTGAGAGTTAGATCTATCTATCTATCTATCTATCTATCTATCTATCTATCTATCTATCTATCTATCTATCTATCTATCTATCTATCTATCTATCTATCTATCTATCTATCTATCTATCTATCTATCTATAACAATCTGTGATTGTGAATGTTAAAAAATGACAAAATAGAAAAAAAGCATATTTTACAATATAATATACAATATAATTTATATTATATTATATTATATTATAATTTTACAATATAACAAATGAGACAAATGATCTGCACAAGTAAATACAAAACATGAGGACAAAAAGCATAACAAAATATTGATATATTGATATCTATCTATCTATCTATCTATCTATCTATCTATCTATCTATCTATCTATCTATCTATCTATCTATCTATCTATCTATCTATCTATCTATCTATCTATCTATCTATCTATCTATCTATCTATCTATCTATCTATCTATCTATCTATGCCCACCACCACCCCCTTCACTTGGAAGGACACTTTCTATCTATCTATCTATCTATCTATCTATCTATCTATCTATCTATCTATCTATCTATCTATCTATCTATCTATCTATCTATCTATCTATCTATCTATCTATCTATCTATCTATCTATCTATCTATCTATCTATAACAATCTGTGATTGTGAATGTTAAACAAAATGACAAAATACAAAAAAAACATAACAATCAGCAATCAATCAATGTCTACAACATAACAAATGAGACAAATTATCTGCACAAGTAAAACATCGCTTCAGAAGGCCTTTATTAACCCCCCGGAGCCGTGTGGAGCAGTTATATGATGGATACATGCTGCACTATCTATCTATCTATCTATCTATCTATCTATCTATCTATCTATCTATCTATCTATCTATCTATCTATCTATCTATCTATCTATCTATCTATCTATCTATCTATCTATCTATCTATCTATCTATCTATCTTTGCCCACCACCACCCCCTATGCCAACACCACCCCCTTCACTTGGAAGGACACTTTCTATCTATCTATCTATCTATCTATCTATCTATCTATCTATCTATCTATCTATCTATCTATCTATCTATCTATCTATCTATCTATCTATCTATCTATCTATCTATCTATCTATCTATGCCCACCACCACCCCCTTCACTTGGAAGTTCACTTTCTATCTATCTATCTATCTATCTATCTATCTATCTATCTATCTATCTATCTATCTATCTATCTATATATCTATCTATCTATCTATCTATCTATCTATCTATCTATCTATCTATCTATCTATCTATCTATCTATCTATCTATCTATCTATCTATGCCCACCACCACCCCCTTCACTTGGAAGGACACTTTCTATCTATCTATCTATCTATCTATCTATCTATCTATCTATCTATCTATCTATCTATCTATCTATCTATCTATCTATCTATCTATCTATCTATCTATCTATCTATCTATCTATCTATCTATCTATCTATCTATCTAAACAATCTGTGATTGTGAATGTTAAACAAAATGACAAAATACAAAAAAAGCATAACAATCAGCAATCAATCAATGTCTACAACATAACAAATGAGACAAATTATCTGCACAAGTAAAACATCGCTTCAGAAGGCCTTTATTAACCCCCCGGAGCCGTGTGGAGCAGTTTTATGATGGATACATGCTGCACTATCTATCTATCTATCTATCTATCTATCTATCTATCTATCTATCTATCTATCTATCTATCTATCTATCTATCTATCTATCTATCTATCTATCTATCTATCTATCTATCTATCTATCTATCTATCTATGCCCAACACCACCCCCTTCACTTGGAAGGACACTTTCTATCTATCTATCTATCTATCTATCTATCTATCTATCTATCTATCTATCTATCTATCTATCTATCTATCTATCTATCTATCTATCTATCTATCTATCTATCTATCTATCTATCTATCTATGCCCACCACCACCCCCTTCACTTGGAAGGACACTTTCTATCTATCTATCTATCTATCTATCTATCTATCTATCTATCTATCTATCTATCTATCTATCTATCTATCTATCTATCTATCTATCTATCTATCTATATATCTATCTATAACAATCTGTGATTGTGAATGTTAAACAAAATGACAAAATACAAAAAAAGCATAACAATCAGCAATCAATCAATGTCTACAACATAACAAATGAGACAAATGATCTGCACAAGTAAAACATCGCTTTAGAAGGCCTTTATTAACCCCCCGGAGCCGTGTGGAGCAGTTATATGATGAATACATGCTGCACTATCTATCTATCTATCTATCTATCTATCTATCTATCTATCTATCTATCTATCTATCTATCTATCTATCTATCTATCTATCTATCTATCTATCTCATCTATCTATCTATCTATCTATCTATCTATCTATCTATCTATCTATCTATCTATCTATCTATCTATCTATGCCCACCACCACCCCCTATGCCAACACCACCCCCTTCACTTGGAAGGACACTTTCTATCTATCTATCTATCTATCTATCTATCTATCTATCTATCTATCTATCTATCTATCTATCTATCTATCTATCTATCTATCTATCTATCTATCTATCTATCTATCTATCTATCTATCTATCTATCTATGCCCACCACCACCCCCTTCACTTGGAAGTTCACTTTCTATCTATCTATCTATCTATCTATCTATCTATCTATCTATCTATCTATCTATCTATCTATCTATCTATCTATCTATCTATCTATCTATCTATCTATCTATCTATCTATCTATCTATCTATCTATCTATGCCCACCACCACCCCCTTCACTTGGAAGGACACTTTCTATCTATCTATCTATCTATCTATCTATCTATCTATCTATCTATCTATCTATCTATCTATCTATCTATCTATCTATCTATCTATCTATCTATCTATCTATCTATCTATCTATCTATCTATCTATCTATCTATCTAAACAATCTGTGATTGTGAATGTTAAACAACATGACAAAATACAAAAAAAGCATAACAATCAGCAATCAATCAATGTCTACAACATAACAAATGAGACAAATTATCTGCACAAGTAAAACATCGCTTCAGAAGGCCTTTATTAACCCCCCGGAGCCGTGTGGAGCAGTTTTATGATGGATACATGCTGCACTATCTATCTATCTATCTATCTATCTATCTATCTATCTATCTATCTATCTATCTATCTATCTATCTATCTATCTATCTATCTATCTATCTATCTATCTATCTATCTATCTATCTATCTATCTATCTATAACAATCTGTGATTGTGAATGTTAAACAAAATGACAAAATACAAAAAAAGCATAACAATCAGCAATCAATCAATGTCTACAACATAACAAATGAGACAAATTATCTGCACAAGTAAAACATCGCTTCAGAAGGCCTTTATTAACCCCCCGGAGCCGTGTGGAGCAGTTTTATGATGGATACATGCTGCACTATCTATCTATCTATCTATCTATCTATCTATCTATCTATCTATCTATCTATCTATCTATCTATCTATCTATCTATCTATCTATCTATCTATCTATCTATCTATCTATCTATCTATCTATGCCCAACACCACCCCCTTCACTTGGAAGGACACTTTCTATCTATCTATCTATCTATCTATCTATCTATCTATCTATCTATCTATCTATCTATCTATCTATCTATCTATCTATCTATCTATCTATCTATCTATCTATCTATCTATGCCCACCACCACCCCCTTCACTTGGAAGGACACTTTCTATCTATCTATCTATCTATCTATCTATCTATCTATCTATCTATCTATCTATCTATCTATCTATCTATCTATCTATCTATCTATCTATCTATCTATCTATCTATCTATCTATCTATCTATCTATCTAAACAATCTGTGATTGTGAATGTTAAACAAAATGACAAAATACAAAAAAAGCATAACAATCAGCAATCAATCAATGTCTACAACATAACAAATGAGACAAATTATCTGCACAAGTAAAACATCGCTTCAGAAGGCCTTTATTAACCCCCCGGAGCCGTGTGGAGCAGTTTTATGATGGATACATGCTGCACTATCTATCTATCTATCTATCTATCTATCTATCTATCTATCTATCTATCTATCTATCTATCTATCTATCTATCTATCTATCTATCTATCTATCTATCTATCTATCTATCTATCTATAACAATCTGTGATTGTGAATGTTAAACAAAATGACAAAATACAAAAAAAGCATAACAATCAGCAATCAATCAATGTCTACAACATAACAAATGAGACAAATTATCTGCACAAGTAAAACATCGCTTCAGAAGGCCTTTATTAACCCCCCGGAGCCGTGTGGAGCAGTTTTATGATGGATACATGCTGCACTATCTATCTATCTATCTATCTATCTATCTATCTATCTATCTATCTATCTATCTATCTATCTATCTATCTATCTATCTATCTATCTATCTATCTATCTATCTATCTATCTATCTATAACAATCTGTGATTGTGAATGTTAAACAAAATGACAAAATACAAAAAAAGCATAACAATCAGCAATCAATCAATGTCTACAACATAACAAATGAGACAAATTATCTGCACAAGTAAAACATCGCTTCAGAAGGCCTTTATTAACCCCCCGGAGCCGTGTGGAGCAGTTTTATGATGGATACATGCTGCACTATCTATCTATCTATCTATCTATCTATCTATCTATCTATCTATCTATCTATCTATCTATCTATCTATCTATCTATCTATCTATCTATCTATATATCTATATATCTATCTATGCCCAACACCACCCCCTTCACTTGGAAGGACACTTTCTATCTATCTATCTATCTATCTATCTATCTATCTATCTATCTATCTATCTATCTATCTATCTATCTATCTATCTATCTATCTATCTATCTATCTATCTATCTATCTATCTATCTATCTATCTATCTATCTATCTATCTATCTATCTATCTATGCCCACCACCACCCCCTTCACTTGGAAGGACACTTTCTATCTATCTATCTATCTATCTATCTATCTATCTATCTATCTATCTATCTATCTATCTATCTATCTATCTATCTATCTATCTATCTATCTATCTATCTATCTATCTAAACAATCTGTGATTGTGAATGTTAAACAAAATGACAAAATACAAAAAAAGCATAACAATCAGCAATCAATCAATGTCTACAACATAACAAATGAGACAAATTATCTGCACAAGTAAAACATCGCTTCAGAAGGCCTTTATTAACCCCCCGGAGCCGTGTGGAGCAGTTTTATGATGGATACATGCTGCACTATCTATCTATCTATCTATCTATCTATCTATCTATCTATCTATCTATCTATCTATCTATCTATCTATCTATCTATCTATCTATCTATCTATCTATCTATCTATCTATCTATCTATCTATCTATCTATGCCCACCACCACCCCCTTCACTTGGAAGGACACTTTCTATCTATCTATCTATCTATCTATCTATCTATCTATCTATCTATCTATCTATCTATCTATCTATCTATCTATCTATCTATCTATCTATCTATCTATCTATCTATCTATCTATCTATCATCTATCTATCTATCTATCATCTATCTATCTATCTATCTATATATCTATCTATAACAATCTGTGATTGTGAATGTTAAACAAAATGACAAAATACAAAAAAAGCATAACAATCAGCAATCAATCAATGTCTACAACATAACAAATGAGACAAATGATCTGCACAAGTAAAACATCGCTTTAGAAGGCCTTTATTAACCCCCCGGAGCCGTGTGGAGCAGTTATATGATGAATACATGCTGCACTATCTATCTATCTATCTATCTATCTATCTATCTATCTATCTATCTATCTATCTATCTATCTATCTATCTATCTATCTATCTATCTATCTATCTATCTATCTATCTATCTATCTATCTATCTATCTATCTAAACAATCTGTGATTGTGAATGTTAAACAAAATGACAAAATACAAAAAAGCATAACAATCAGCAATCAATCAATGAGACAAATTATCTGCACAAGTAAATAAAAAACATGAGGACAAAAAAAGCATAACAAAATATTGATATATTGAGAGTTAGATCTATCTATCTATCTATCTATCTATCTATCTATCTATCTATCTATCTATCTATCTATCTATCTATCTATCTATCTATCTATCTATCTATCTATCTATCTATCTATCTATCTATCTATCTATAACAATCTGTGATTGTGAATGTTAAAAAATGACAAAATAGAAAAAAAGCATATTTTACAATATAATATACAATATAATTTATATTATATTATATTATAATTTTACAATATAACAAATGAGACAAATGATCTGCACAAGTAAATACAAAACATGAGGACAAAAAGCATAACAAAATATTGATATATTGATATCTATCTATCTATCTATCTATCTATCTATCTATCTATCTATCTATCTATCTATCTATCTATCTATCTATCTATCTATCTATCTATCTATCTATCTATCTATCTATCTATCTATGCCCACCACCACCCCCTTCACTTGGAAGGACACTTTCTATCTATCTATCTATCTATCTATCTATCTATCTATCTATCTATCTATCTATCTATCTATCTATCTATCTATCTATCTATCTATCTATCTATCTATCTATCTATCTATCTATCTATAACAATCTGTGATTGTGAATGTTAAACAAAATGACAAAATACAAAAAAAACATAACAATCAGCAATCAATCAATGTCTACAACATAACAAATGAGACAAATTATCTGCACAAGTAAAACATCGCTTCAGAAGGCCTTTATTAACCCCCCGGAGCCGTGTGGAGCAGTTATATGATGGATACATGCTGCACTATCTATCTATCTATCTATCTATCTATCTATCTATCTATCTATCTATCTATCTATCTATCTATCTATCTATCTATCTATCTATCTATCTATCTATCTATCTATCTATCTATCTATCTATCTATCTATCTATCTATCTATCTATCTTTGCCCACCACCACCCCCTATGCCAACACCACCCCCTTCACTTGGAAGGACACTTTCTATCTATCTATCTATCTATCTATCTATCTATCTATCTATCTATCTATCTATCTATCTATCTATCTATCTATCTATCTATCTATCTATCTATCTATCTATCTATCTATCTATCTATCTATCTATCTATCTATCTATCTATCTATCTATGCCCACCACCACCCCCTTCACTTGGAAGTTCACTTTCTATCTATCTATCTATCTATCTATCTATCTATCTATCTATCTATCTATCTATCTATCTATCTATCTATATATCTATATATCTATCTATCTATCTATCTATCTATCTATCTATCTATCTATCTATCTATCTATCTATCTATCTATCTATGCCCACCACCACCCCCTTCACTTGGAAGGACACTTTCTATCTATCTATCTATCTATCTATCTATCTATCTATCTATCTATCTATCTATCTATCTATCTATCTATCTATCTATCTATCTATCTATCTATCTATCTATCTAAACAATCTGTGATTGTGAATGTTAAACAAAATGACAAAATACAAAAAAAGCATAACAATCAGCAATCAATCAATGTCTACAACATAACAAATGAGACAAATTATCTGCACAAGTAAAACATCGCTTCAGAAGGCCTTTATTAACCCCCCGGAGCCGTGTGGAGCAGTTTTATGATGGATACATGCTGCACTATCTATCTATCTATCTATCTATCTATCTATCTATCTATCTATCTATCTATCTATCTATCTATCTATCTATCTATCTATCTATCTATCTATCTATCTATCTATCTATCTATCTATCTATCTATCTATCTATGCCCAACACCACCCCCTTCACTTGGAAGGACACTTTCTATCTATCTATCTATCTATCTATCTATCTATCTATCTATCTATCTATCTATCTATCTATCTATCTATCTATCTATCTATCTATCTATCTATCTATCTATCTATCTATCTATCTATCTATCTATCTATGCCCACCACCACCCCCTTCACTTGGAAGGACACTTTCTATCTATCTATCTATCTATCTATCTATCTATCTATCTATCTATCTATCTATCTATCTATCTATCTATCTATCTATCTATCTATCTATCTATCTATCTATCTATCTATCTATATATCTATCTATAACAATCTGTGATTGTGAATGTTAAACAAAATGACAAAATACAAAAAAAGCATAACAATCAGCAATCAATCAATGTCTACAACATAACAAATGAGACAAATGATCTGCACAAGTAAAACATCGCTTTAGAAGGCCTTTATTAACCCCCCGGAGCCGTGTGGAGCAGTTATATGATGAATACATGCTGCACTATCTATCTATCTATCTATCTATCTATCTATCTATCTATCTATCTATCTATCTATCTATCTATCTATCTATCTATCTATCTATCTATCTCATCTATCTATCTATCTATCTATCTATCTATCTATCTATCTATCTATCTATCTATCTATCTATCTATCTATGCCCACCACCACCCCCTATGCCAACACCACCCCCTTCACTTGGAAGGACACTTTCTATCTATCTATCTATCTATCTATCTATCTATCTATCTATCTATCTATCTATCTATCTATCTATCTATCTATCTATCTATCTATCTATCTATCTATCTATGCCCACCACCACCCCCTTCACTTGGAAGTTCACTTTCTATCTATCTATCTATCTATCTATCTATCTATCTATCTATCTATCTATCTATCTATCTATCTATCTATCTATCTATCTATCTATCTATCTATCTATCTATCTATCTATCTATCTATCTATCTATCTATCTATGCCCACCACCACCCCCTTCACTTGGAAGGACACTTTCTATCTATCTATCTATCTATCTATCTATCTATCTATCTATCTATCTATCTATCTATCTATCTATCTATCTATCTATCTATCTATCTATCTATCTATCTATCTATCTATCTATCTATCTATCTATCTATCTAAACAATCTGTGATTGTGAATGTTAAACAACATGACAAAATACAAAAAAAGCATAACAATCAGCAATCAATCAATGTCTACAACATAACAAATGAGACAAATTATCTGCACAAGTAAAACATCGCTTCAGAAGGCCTTTATTAACCCCCCGGAGCCGTGTGGAGCAGTTTTATGATGGATACATGCTGCACTATCTATCTATCTATCTATCTATCTATCTATCTATCTATCTATCTATCTATCTATCTATCTATCTATCTATCTATCTATCTATCTATCTATCTATCTATCTATCTATCTATCTATCTATCTATAACAATCTGTGATTGTGAATGTTAAACAAAATGACAAAATACAAAAAAAGCATAACAATCAGCAATCAATCAATGTCTACAACATAACAAATGAGACAAATTATCTGCACAAGTAAAACATCGCTTCAGAAGGCCTTTATTAACCCCCCGGAGCCGTGTGGAGCAGTTTTATGATGGATACATGCTGCACTATCTATCTATCTATCTATCTATCTATCTATCTATCTATCTATCTATCTATCTATCTATCTATCTATCTATCTATCTATCTATCTATCTATCTATCTATCTATCTATCTATCTATCTATCTATCTATCTATCTATGCCCAACACCACCCCCTTCACTTGGAAGGACACTTTCTATCTATCTATCTATCTATCTATCTATCTATCTATCTATCTATCTATCTATCTATCTATCTATCTATCTATCTATCTATCTATCTATCTATCTATCTATCTATCTATCTATCTATCTATGCCCACCACCACCCCCTTCACTTGGAAGGACACTTTCTATCTATCTATCTATCTATCTATCTATCTATCTATCTATCTATCTATCTATCTATCTATCTATCTATCTATCTATCTATCTATCTATCTATCTAAACAATCTGTGATTGTGAATGTTAAACAAAATGACAAAATACAAAAAAAGCATAACAATCAGCAATCAATCAATGTCTACAACATAACAAATGAGACAAATTATCTGCACAAGTAAAACATCGCTTCAGAAGGCCTTTATTAACCCCCCGGAGCCGTGTGGAGCAGTTTTATGATGGATACATGCTGCACTATCTATCTATCTATCTATCTATCTATCTATCTATCTATCTATCTATCTATCTATCTATCTATCTATCTATCTATCTATCTATCTATCTATCTATCTATCTATCTATCTATAACAATCTGTGATTGTGAATGTTAAACAAAATGACAAAATACAAAAAAAGCATAACAATCAGCAATCAATCAATGTCTACAACATAACAAATGAGACAAATTATCTGCACAAGTAAAACATCGCTTCAGAAGGCCTTTATTAACCCCCCGGAGCCGTGTGGAGCAGTTTTATGATGGATACATGCTGCACTATCTATCTATCTATCTATCTATCTATCTATCTATCTATCTATCTATCTATCTATCTATCTATCTATCTATCTATCTATCTATCTATCTATCTATCTATCTATCTATCTATCTATCTATAACAATCTGTGATTGTGAATGTTAAACAAAATGACAAAATACAAAAAAAGCATAACAATCAGCAATCAATCAATGTCTACAACATAACAAATGAGACAAATTATCTGCACAAGTAAAACATCGCTTCAGAAGGCCTTTATTAACCCCCCGGAGCCGTGTGGAGCAGTTTTATGATGGATACATGCTGCACTATCTATCTATCTATCTATCTATCTATCTATCTATCTATCTATCTATCTATCTATCTATCTATCTATCTATCTATCTATCTATCTATCTATCTATATATCTATATATCTATCTATGCCCAACACCACCCCCTTCACTTGGAAGGACACTTTCTATCTATCTATCTATCTATCTATCTATCTATCTATCTATCTATCTATCTATCTATCTATCTATCTATCTATCTATCTATCTATCTATCTATCTATCTATCTATCTATCTATCTATCTATCTATCTATCTATGCCCAACACCACCCCCTTCACTTGGAAGGACACTTTCTATCTATCTATCTATCTATCTATCTATCTATCTATCTATCTATCTATCTATCTATCTATCTATCTATCTATCTATCTATCTATCTATCTATCTATCTATCTATCTATCTATCTATCTATCTATCTATCTATCTATCTATCTATCTATCTATCTATGCCCACCACCACCCCCTTCACTTGGAAGGACACTTTCTATCTATCTATCTATCTATCTATCTATCTATCTATCTATCTATCTATCTATCTATCTATCTATCTATATATCTATCTATCTATCTATCTATCTATCTATCTATCTATAACAATCTGTGATTGTGAATGTTAAACAAAATGACAAAATACAAAAAAAACATAACAATCAGCAATCAATCAATGTCTACAACATAACAAATGAGACAAATTATCTGCACAAGTAAAACATCGCTTCAGAAGGCCTTTATTAACCCCCCGGAGCCGTGTGGAGCAGTTATATGATGGATACATGCTGCACTATCTATCTATCTATCTATCTATCTATCTATCTATCTATCTATCTATCTATCTATCTATCTATCTATCTATCTATCTATCTATCTATCTATCTATCTATCTATCTATCTATCTATCTATCTATCTATCTTTGCCCACCACCACCCCCTATGCCAACACCACCCCCTTCACTTGGAAGGACACTTTCTATCTATCTATCTATCTATCTATCTATCTATCTATCTATCTATCTATCTATCTATCTATCTATCTATCTATCTATCTATCTATCTATCTATCTATCTATCTATCTATCTATCTATCTATCTATCTATGCCCACCACCACCCCCTTCACTTGGAAGTTCACTTTCTATCTATCTATCTATCTATCTATCTATCTATCTATCTATCTATCTATCTATCTATCTATCTATCTATCTATATATCTATCTATCTATCTATCTATCTATCTATCTATCTATCTATCTATCTATCTATCTATCTATCTATCTATCTATGCCCACCACCACCCCCTTCACTTGGAAGGACACTTTCTATCTATCTATCTATCTATCTATCTATCTATCTATCTATCTATCTATCTATCTATCTATCTATCTATCTATCTATCTATCTATCTATCTATCTATCTATCTATCTATCTATCTATCTATGCCCACCACCACCCCCTTCACTTGGAAGGACACTTTCTATCTATCTATCTATCTATCTATCTATCTATCTATCTATCTATCTATCTATCTATCTATCTATCTATCTATCTATCTATCTATCTATCTATCTATCTATCTATCTATCTATCTATCTATCTATAACAATCTGTGATTGTGAATGTTAAACAAAATGACAAAATACAAAAAAAACATAACAATCAGCAATCAATCAATGTCTACAACATAACAAATGAGACAAATTATCTGCACAAGTAAAACATCGCTTCAGAAGGCCTTTATTAACCCCCCGGAGCCGTGTGGAGCAGTTATATGATGGATACATGCTGCACTATCTATCTATCTATCTATCTATCTATCTATCTATCTATCTATCTATCTATCTATCTATCTATCTATCTATCTATCTATCTATCTATCTATCTATCTATCTATCTATCTATCTATCTTTGCCCACCACCACCCCCTATGCCAACACCACCCCCTTCACTTGGAAGGACACTTTCTATCTATCTATCTATCTATCTATCTATCTATCTATCTATCTATCTATCTATCTATCTATCTATCTATCTATCTATCTATCTATCTATCTATCTATCTATCTATCTATCTATCTATCTATGCCCACCACCACCCCCTTCACTTGGAAGTTCACTTTCTATCTATCTATCTATCTATCTATCTATCTATCTATCTATCTATCTATCTATCTATCTATCTATCTATCTATCTATCTATCTATCTATCTATCTATCTATCTATCTATCTATCTATCTATGCCCACCACCACCCCCTTCACTTGGAAGGACACTTTCTATCTATCTATCTATCTATCTATCTATCTATCTATCTATCTATCTATCTATCTATCTATCTATCTATCTATCTATCTATCTATCTATCTATCTATCTATCTATCTATCTATCTATCTATCTATCTATCTATCTATCTAAACAATCTGTGATTGTGAATGTTAAACAAAATGACAAAATACAAAAAAAGCATAACAATCAGCAATCAATCAATGTCTACAACATAACAAATGAGACAAATTATCTGCACAAGTAAAACATCGCTTCAGAAGGCCTTTATTAACCCCCCGGAGCCGTGTGGAGCAGTTTTATGATGGATACATGCTGCACTATCTATCTATCTATCTATCTATCTATCTATCTATCTATCTATCTATCTATCTATCTATCTATCTATCTATCTATCTATCTATCTATCTATCTATCTATCTATCTATCTATCTATCTATCTATCTATCTATCTATCTATCTATGCCCACCACCACCCCCTTCACTTGGAAGGACACTTTCTATCTATCTATCTATCTATCTATCTATCTATCTATCTATCTATCTATCTATCTATCTATCTATCTATCTATCTATCTATCTATCTATCTATCTATCTATCTATCTATCTATCTATCTATCATCTATCTATCTATCTATCATCTATCTATCTATCTATCTATATATCTATCTATAACAATCTGTGATTGTGAATGTTAAACAAAATGACAAAATACAAAAAAAGCATAACAATCAGCAATCAATCAATGTCTACAACATAACAAATGAGACAAATGATCTGCACAAGTAAAACATCGCTTTAGAAGGCCTTTATTAACCCCCCGGAGCCGTGTGGAGCAGTTATATGATGGATACATGCTGCACTATCTATCTATCTATCTATCTATCATCTATCTATCTATCTATCTATATATCTATCTATAACAATCTGTGATTGTGAATGTTAAACAAAATGACAAAATACAAAAAAAGCATAACAATCAGCAATCAATCAATGTCTACAACATAACAAATGAGACAAATGATCTGCACAAGTAAAACATCGCTTTAGAAGGCCTTTATTAACCCCCCGGAGCCGTGTGGAGCAGTTATATGATGAATACATGCTGCACTATCTATCTATCTATCTATCTATCTATCTATCTATCTATCTATCTATCTATCTATCTATCTATCTATCTATCTATCTATCTATCTATCTATCTATCTATCTATCTAAACAATCTGTGATTGTGAATGTTAAACAAAATGACAAAATACAAAAAAGCATAACAATCAGCAATCAATCAATGAGACAAATTATCTGCACAAGTAAATAAAAAACATGAGGACAAAAAAAGCATAACAAAATATTGATATATTGAGAGTTAGATCTATCTATCTATCTATCTATCTATCTATCTATCTATCTATCTATCTATCTATCTATCTATCTATCTATCTATCTATCTATCTATCTATCTATCTATCTATCTATCTATCTATCTATCTATCTATCTATGCCCACCACCACCCCCTTCACTTGGAAGGACACTTTCTATCTATCTATCTATCTATCTATCTATCTATCTATCTATCTATCTATCTATCTATCTATCTATCTATCTATCTATCTATCTATCTATCTATCTATCTATCTATCTATCTATCTATCTATCTATCTATCTATCTATCTATCTAAACAATCTGTGATTGTGAATGTTAAACAAAATGACAAAATACAAAAAAAGCATAACAATCAGCAATCAATCAATGTCTACAACATAACAAATGAGACAAATTATCTGCACAAGTAAAACATCGCTTCAGAAGGCCTTTATTAACCCCCCGGAGCCGTGTGGAGCAGTTTTATGATGGATACATGCTGCACTATCTATCTATCTATCTATCTATCTATCTATCTATCTATCTATCTATCTATCTATCTATCTATCTATCTATCTATCTATCTATCTATCTATCTATCTATCTATCTATCTATCTATCTATCTATCTATAACAATCTGTGATTGTGAATGTTAAACAAAATGACAAAATACAAAAAAAGCATAACAATCAGCAATCAATCAATGTCTACAACATAACAAATGAGACAAATTATCTGCACAAGTAAAACATCGCTTCAGAAGGCCTTTATTAACCCCCCGGAGCCGTGTGGAGCAGTTTTATGATGGATACATGCTGCACTATCTATCTATCTATCTATCTATCTATCTATCTATCTATCTATCTATCTATCTATCTATCTATCTATCTATCTATCTATCTATCTATCTATCTATCTATCTATCTATCTATAACAATCTGTGATTGTGAATGTTAAACAAAATGACAAAATACAAAAAAAGCATAACAATCAGCAATCAATCAATGTCTACAACATAACAAATGAGACAAATTATCTGCACAAGTAAAACATCGCTTCAGAAGGCCTTTATTAACCCCCCGGAGCCGTGTGGAGCAGTTTTATGATGGATACATGCTGCACTATCTATCTATCTATCTATCTATCTATCTATCTATCTATCTATCTATCTATCTATCTATCTATCTATCTATCTATCTATCTATCTATCTATCTATCTATCTATCTATATATCTATATATCTATCTATGCCCAACACCACCCCCTTCACTTGGAAGGACACTTTCTATCTATCTATCTATCTATCTATCTATCTATCTATCTATCTATCTATCTATCTATCTATCTATCTATCTATCTATCTATCTATCTATCTATCTATCTATCTATCTATCTATCTATCTATGCCCAACACCACCCCCTTCACTTGGAAGGACACTTTCTATCTATCTATCTATCTATCTATCTATCTATCTATCTATCTATCTATCTATCTATCTATCTATCTATCTATCTATCTATCTATCTATCTATCTATCTATCTATCTATCTATCTATCTATCTATCTATCTATCTATCTATCTATGCCCACCACCACCCCCTTCACTTGGAAGGACACTTTCTATCTATCTATCTATCTATCTATCTATCTATCTATCTATCTATCTATCTATCTATCTATCTATCTATCTATCTATCTATCTATATATCTATCTATCTATCTATCTATCTATCTATCTATCTATCTATAACAATCTGTGATTGTGAATGTTAAACAAAATGACAAAATACAAAAAAAACATAACAATCAGCAATCAATCAATGTCTACAACATAACAAATGAGACAAATTATCTGCACAAGTAAAACATCGCTTCAGAAGGCCTTTATTAACCCCCCGGAGCCGTGTGGAGCAGTTATATGATGGATACATGCTGCACTATCTATCTATCTATCTATCTATCTATCTATCTATCTATCTATCTATCTATCTATCTATCTATCTATCTATCTATAACAATCTGTGATTGTGAATGTTAAAAAATGACAAAATAGAAAAAAAGCATATTTTACAATATAATATACAATATAATTTATATTATATTATATTATATTATAATTTTACAATATAACAAATGAGACAAATGATCTGCACAAGTAAATACAAAACATGAGGACAAAAAGCATAACAAAATATTGATATATTGATATCTATCTATCTATCTATCTATCTATCTATCTATCTATCTATCTATCTATCTATCTATCTATCTATCTATCTATCTATCTATCTATCTATCTATCTATCTATCTATCTATCTATCTATCTATCTATCTATGCCCACCACCACCCCCTTCACTTGGAAGGACACTTTCTATCTATCTATCTATCTATCTATCTATCTATCTATCTATCTATCTATCTATCTATCTATCTATCTATCTATCTATCTATCTATCTATCTATCTATCTATCTATCTATCTATCTATCTATCTATCTATCTATCTATAACAATCTGTGATTGTGAATGTTAAACAAAATGACAAAATACAAAAAAAACATAACAATCAGCAATCAATCAATGTCTACAACATAACAAATGAGACAAATTATCTGCACAAGTAAAACATCGCTTCAGAAGGCCTTTATTAACCCCCCGGAGCCGTGTGGAGCAGTTATATGATGGATACATGCTGCACTATCTATCTATCTATCTATCTATCTATCTATCTATCTATCTATCTATCTATCTATCTATCTATCTATCTATCTATCTATCTATCTATCTATCTATCTATCTATCTATCTATCTTTGCCCACCACCACCCCCTATGCCAACACCACCCCCTTCACTTGGAAGGACACTTTCTATCTATCTATCTATCTATCTATCTATCTATCTATCTATCTATCTATCTATCTATCTATCTATCTATCTATCTATCTATCTATCTATCTATCTATCTATCTATCTATCTATCTATCTATCTATGCCCACCACCACCCCCTTCACTTGGAAGTTCACTTTCTATCTATCTATCTATCTATCTATCTATCTATCTATCTATCTATCTATCTATCTATCTATCTATCTATCTATCTATCTATCTATCTATATATCTATATATCTATCTATCTATCTATCTATCTATCTATCTATCTATCTATCTATCTATGCCCACCACCACCCCCTTCACTTGGAAGGACACTTTCTATCTATCTATCTATCTATCTATCTATCTATCTATCTATCTATCTATCTATCTATCTATCTATCTATCTATCTATCTATCTATCTATCTATCTAAACAATCTGTGATTGTGAATGTTAAACAAAATGACAAAATACAAAAAAAGCATAACAATCAGCAATCAATCAATGTCTACAACATAACAAATGAGACAAATTATCTGCACAAGTAAAACATCGCTTCAGAAGGCCTTTATTAACCCCCCGGAGCCGTGTGGAGCAGTTTTATGATGGATACATGCTGCACTATCTATCTATCTATCTATCTATCTATCTATCTATCTATCTATCTATCTATCTATCTATCTATCTATCTATCTATCTATCTATCTATCTATCTATCTATCTATCTATCTATCTATCTATCTATCTATGCCCAACACCACCCCCTTCACTTGGAAGGACACTTTCTATCTATCTATCTATCTATCTATCTATCTATCTATCTATCTATCTATCTATCTATCTATCTATCTATCTATCTATCTATCTATCTATCTATCTATCTATCTATCTATCTATCTATCTATCTATCTATCTATCTATCTATCTATCATCTATCTATCTATCTATCATCTATCTATCTATCTATCTATATATCTATCTATAACAATCTGTGATTGTGAATGTTAAACAAAATGACAAAATACAAAAAAAGCATAACAATCAGCAATCAATCAATGTCTACAACATAACAAATGAGACAAATGATCTGCACAAGTAAAACATCGCTTTAGAAGGCCTTTATTAACCCCCCGGAGCCGTGTGGAGCAGTTATATGATGGATACATGCTGCACTATCTATCTATCTATCTATCTATCATCTATCTATCTATCTATCTATATATCTATCTATAACAATCTGTGATTGTGAATGTTAAACAAAATGACAAAATACAAAAAAAGCATAACAATCAGCAATCAATCAATGTCTACAACATAACAAATGAGACAAATGATCTGCACAAGTAAAACATCGCTTTAGAAGGCCTTTATTAACCCCCCGGAGCCGTGTGGAGCAGTTATATGATGAATACATGCTGCACTATCTATCTATCTATCTATCTATCTATCTATCTATCTATCTATCTATCTATCTATCTATCTATCTATCTATCTATCTATCTATCTATCTATCTATCTATCTAAACAATCTGTGATTGTGAATGTTAAACAAAATGACAAAATACAAAAAAGCATAACAATCAGCAATCAATCAATGAGACAAATTATCTGCACAAGTAAATAAAAAACATGAGGACAAAAAAAGCATAACAAAATATTGATATATTGAGAGTTAGATCTATCTATCTATCTATCTATCTATCTATCTATCTATCTATCTATCTATCTATCTATCTATCTATCTATCTATCTATCTATCTATCTATCTATCTATCTATCTATCTATCTATCTATCTATCTATCTATGCCCACCACCACCCCCTTCACTTGGAAGGACACTTTCTATCTATCTATCTATCTATCTATCTATCTATCTATCTATCTATCTATCTATCTATCTATCTATCTATCTATCTATCTATCTATCTATCTATCTATCTATCTATCTATCTATCTATCTATCTAAACAATCTGTGATTGTGAATGTTAAACAAAATGACAAAATACAAAAAAAGCATAACAATCAGCAATCAATCAATGTCTACAACATAACAAATGAGACAAATTATCTGCACAAGTAAAACATCGCTTCAGAAGGCCTTTATTAACCCCCCGGAGCCGTGTGGAGCAGTTTTATGATGGATACATGCTGCACTATCTATCTATCTATCTATCTATCTATCTATCTATCTATCTATCTATCTATCTATCTATCTATCTATCTATCTATCTATCTATCTATCTATCTATCTATCTATCTATCTATCTATGCCCACCACCACCCCCTTCACTTGGAAGGACACTTTCTATCTATCTATCTATCTATCTATCTATCTATCTATCTATCTATCTATCTATCTATCTATCTATCTATCTATCTATCTATCTATCTATCTATCTATCTATCTATCTATCTATCTATCTATCTATCTATCTATCTATCTATCATCTATCTATCTATCTATCATCTATCTATCTATCTATCTATATATCTATCTATAACAATCTGTGATTGTGAATGTTAAACAAAATGACAAAATACAAAAAAAGCATAACAATCAGCAATCAATCAATGTCTACAACATAACAAATGAGACAAATGATCTGCACAAGTAAAACATCGCTTTAGAAGGCCTTTATTAACCCCCCGGAGCCGTGTGGAGCAGTTATATGATGAATACATGCTGCACTATCTATCTATCTATCTATCTATCTATCTATCTATCTATCTATCTATCTATCTATCTATCTATCTATCTATCTATCTATCTATCTATCTATCTATCTATCTAAACAATCTGTGATTGTGAATGTTAAACAAAATGACAAAATACAAAAAAGCATAACAATCAGCAATCAATCAATGAGACAAATTATCTGCACAAGTAAATAAAAAACATGAGGACAAAAAAAGCATAACAAAATATTGATATATTGAGAGTTAGATCTATCTATCTATCTATCTATCTATCTATCTATCTATCTATCTATCTATCTATCTATCTATCTATCTATCTATCTATCTATCTATCTATCTATCTATCTATCTATCTATCTATCTATCTATCTATCTATGCCCACCACCACCCCCTTCACTTGGAAGGACACTTTCTATCTATCTATCTATCTATCTATCTATCTATCTATCTATCTATCTATCTATCTATCTATCTATCTATCTATCTATCTATCTATCTATCTATCTATCTATCTATCTATCTATCTATCTATCTATCTATCTATCTATCTATCTAAACAATCTGTGATTGTGAATGTTAAACAAAATGACAAAATACAAAAAAAGCATAACAATCAGCAATCAATCAATGTCTACAACATAACAAATGAGACAAATTATCTGCACAAGTAAAACATCGCTTCAGAAGGCCTTTATTAACCCCCCGGAGCCGTGTGGAGCAGTTTTATGATGGATACATGCTGCACTATCTATCTATCTATCTATCTATCTATCTATCTATCTATCTATCTATCTATCTATCTATCTATCTATCTATCTATCTATCTATCTATCTATCTATCTATCTATCTATCTATCTATGCCCACCACCACCCCCTTCACTTGGAAGGACACTTTCTATCTATCTATCTATCTATCTATCTATCTATCTATCTATCTATCTATCTATCTATCTATCTATCTATCTATCTATCTATCTATCTATCTATCTATCTATCTATCTATCTATCTATCTATCTATCTATCATCTATCTATCTATCTATCATCTATCTATCTATCTATCTATATATCTATCTATAACAATCTGTGATTGTGAATGTTAAACAAAATGACAAAATACAAAAAAAGCATAACAATCAGCAATCAATCAATGTCTACAACATAACAAATGAGACAAATGATCTGCACAAGTAAAACATCGCTTTAGAAGGCCTTTATTAACCCCCCGGAGCCGTGTGGAGCAGTTATATGATGAATACATGCTGCACTATCTATCTATCTATCTATCTATCTATCTATCTATCTATCTATCTATCTATCTATCTATCTATCTATCTATCTATCTATCTATCTATCTATCTATCTATCTATCTATCTAAACAATCTGTGATTGTGAATGTTAAACAAAATGACAAAATACAAAAAAGCATAACAATCAGCAATCAATCAATGAGACAAATTATCTGCACAAGTAAATAAAAAACATGAGGACAAAAAAAGCATAACAAAATATTGATATATTGAGAGTTAGATCTATCTATCTATCTATCTATCTATCTATCTATCTATCTATCTATCTATCTATCTATCTATCTATCTATAACAATCTGTGATTGTGAATGTTAAAAAATGACAAAATAGAAAAAAAGCATATTTTACAATATAATATACAATATAATTTATATTATATTATATTATATTATAATTTTACAATATAACAAATGAGACAAATGATCTGCACAAGTAAATACAAAACATGAGGACAAAAAGCATAACAAAATATTGATATATTGATATCTATCTATCTATCTATCTATCTATCTATCTATCTATCTATCTATCTATCTATCTATCTATCTATCTATCTATCTATCTATCTATCTATCTATCTATCTATCTATCTATCTATCTATCTATCTATCTATCTATGCCCACCACCACCCCCTTCACTTGGAAGGACACTTTCTATCTATCTATCTATCTATCTATCTATCTATCTATCTATCTATCTATCTATCTATCTATCTATCTATCTATCTATCTATCTATCTATCTATCTATCTATCTATCTATCTATCTATCTATAACAATCTGTGATTGTGAATGTTAAACAAAATGACAAAATACAAAAAAAACATAACAATCAGCAATCAATCAATGTCTACAACATAACAAATGAGACAAATTATCTGCACAAGTAAAACATCGCTTCAGAAGGCCTTTATTAACCCCCCGGAGCCGTGTGGAGCAGTTATATGATGGATACATGCTGCACTATCTATCTATCTATCTATCTATCTATCTATCTATCTATCTATCTATCTATCTATCTATCTATCTATCTATCTATCTATCTATCTATCTATCTATCTATCTATCTATCTTTGCCCACCACCACCCCCTATGCCAACACCACCCCCTTCACTTGGAAGGACACTTTCTATCTATCTATCTATCTATCTATCTATCTATCTATCTATCTATCTATCTATCTATCTATCTATCTATCTATCTATCTATCTATCTATCTATCTATCTATCTATCTATCTATCTATCTATCTATCTATGCCCACCACCACCCCCTTCACTTGGAAGTTCACTTTCTATCTATCTATCTATCTATCTATCTATCTATCTATCTATCTATCTATCTATCTATCTATCTATCTATCTATCTATATATCTATATATCTATCTATCTATCTATCTATCTATCTATCTATCTATCTATCTATGCCCACCACCACCCCCTTCACTTGGAAGGACACTTTCTATCTATCTATCTATCTATCTATCTATCTATCTATCTATCTATCTATCTATCTATCTATCTATCTATCTATCTATCTATCTATCTATCTATCTATCTATCTAAACAATCTGTGATTGTGAATGTTAAACAAAATGACAAAATACAAAAAAAGCATAACAATCAGCAATCAATCAATGTCTACAACATAACAAATGAGACAAATTATCTGCACAAGTAAAACATCGCTTCAGAAGGCCTTTATTAACCCCCCGGAGCCGTGTGGAGCAGTTTTATGATGGATACATGCTGCACTATCTATCTATCTATCTATCTATCTATCTATCTATCTATCTATCTATCTATCTATCTATCTATCTATCTATCTATCTATCTATCTATCTATCTATCTATCTATCTATCTATCTATCTATCTATCTATCTATCTATGCCCAACACCACCCCCTTCACTTGGAAGGACACTTTCTATCTATCTATCTATCTATCTATCTATCTATCTATCTATCTATCTATCTATCTATCTATCTATCTATCTATCTATCTATCTATCTATCTATCTATCTATCTATCTATCTATCTATCTATCTATCTATGCCCACCACCACCCCCTTCACTTGGAAGGACACTTTCTATCTATCTATCTATCTATCTATCTATCTATCTATCTATCTATCTATCTATCTATCTATCTATCTATCTATCTATCTATCTATCTATCTATCTATCTATCTATCTATCTATCTATCTATCTATATATCTATCTATAACAATCTGTGATTGTGAATGTTAAACAAAATGACAAAATACAAAAAAAGCATAACAATCAGCAATCAATCAATGTCTACAACATAACAAATGAGACAAATGATCTGCACAAGTAAAACATCGCTTTAGAAGGCCTTTATTAACCCCCCGGAGCCGTGTGGAGCAGTTATATGATGAATACATGCTGCACTATCTATCTATCTATCTATCTATCTATCTATCTATCTATCTATCTATCTATCTATCTATCTATCTATCTATCTCATCTATCTATCTATCTATCTATCTATCTATCTATCTATCTATCTATCTATCTATCTATCTATCTATCTATCTATCTATCTATGCCCACCACCACCCCCTATGCCAACACCACCCCCTTCACTTGGAAGGACACTTTCTATCTATCTATCTATCTATCTATCTATCTATCTATCTATCTATCTATCTATCTATCTATCTATCTATCTATCTATCTATCTATCTATCTATCTATCTATCTATCTATCTATCTATCTATCTATCTATGCCCACCACCACCCCCTTCACTTGGAAGGACACTTTCTATCTATCTATCTATCTATCTATCTATCTATCTATCTATCTATCTATCTATCTATCTATCTATCTATCTATCTATCTATCTATCTATCTATCTATCTATCTATCTATCTATCTATCTATCTATCTATCTATCTATCTATCTATCTATATATCTATCTATAACAATCTGTGATTGTGAATGTTAAACAAAATGACAAAATACAAAAAAAGCATAACAATCAGCAATCAATCAATGTCTACAACATAACAAATGAGACAAATGATCTGCACAAGTAAAACATCGCTTTAGAAGGCCTTTATTAACCCCCCGGAGCCGTGTGGAGCAGTTATATGATGAATACATGCTGCACTATCTATCTATCTATCTATCTATCTATCTATCTATCTATCTATCTATCTATCTATCTATCTATCTATCTATCTATCTATCTATCTATCTATCTATCTATCTATCTATCTATCTATCTATCTATCTATCTATCTATGCCCACCACCACCCCCTATGCCAACACCACCCCCTTCACTTGGAAGGACACTTTCTATCTATCTATCTATCTATCTATCTATCTATCTATCTATCTATCTATCTATCTATCTATCTATCTATCTATCTATCTATCTATCTATCTATCTATCTATCTATCTATCTATAACAATCTGTGATTGTGAATGTTAAACAAAATGACAAAATACAAAAAAAACATAACAATCAGCAATCAATCAATGTCTACAACATAACAAATGAGACAAATTATCTGCACAAGTAAAACATCGCTTCAGAAGGCCTTTATTAACCCCCCGGAGCCGTGTGGAGCAGTTATATGATGGATACATGCTGCACTATCTATCTATCTATCTATCTATCTATCTATCTATCTATCTATCTATCTATCTATCTATCTATCTATCTATCTATCTATCTATCTATCTATCTATCTATCTATCTATCTATCTATCTATCTATCTTTGCCCACCACCACCCCCTATGCCAACACCACCCCCTTCACTTGGAAGGACACTTTCTATCTATCTATCTATCTATCTATCTATCTATCTATCTATCTATCTATCTATCTATCTATCTATCTATCTATCTATCTATCTATCTATCTATCTATCTATCTATCTATCTATCTATCTATCTATCTATCTATCTATCTATCTATGCCCACCACCACCCCCTTCACTTGGAAGTTCACTTTCTATCTATCTATCTATCTATCTATCTATCTATCTATCTATCTATCTATCTATCTATCTATCTATCTATCTATATATCTATATATCTATCTATCTATCTATCTATCTATCTATCTATCTATCTATCTATCTATGCCCACCACCACCCCCTTCACTTGGAAGGACACTTTCTATCTATCTATCTATCTATCTATCTATCTATCTATCTATCTATCTATCTATCTATCTATCTATCTATCTATCTATCTATCTATCTATCTATCTATCTATCTATCTAAACAATCTGTGATTGTGAATGTTAAACAAAATGACAAAATACAAAAAAAGCATAACAATCAGCAATCAATCAATGTCTACAACATAACAAATGAGACAAATTATCTGCACAAGTAAAACATCGCTTCAGAAGGCCTTTATTAACCCCCCGGAGCCGTGTGGAGCAGTTTTATGATGGATACATGCTGCACTATCTATCTATCTATCTATCTATCTATCTATCTATCTATCTATCTATCTATCTATCTATCTATCTATCTATCTATCTATCTATCTATCTATCTATCTATCTATCTATCTATCTATCTATCTATCTATCTATCTATCTATGCCCAACACCACCCCCTTCACTTGGAAGGACACTTTCTATCTATCTATCTATCTATCTATCTATCTATCTATCTATCTATCTATCTATCTATCTATCTATCTATCTATCTATCTATCTATCTATCTATCTATCTATCTATCTATCTATCTATCTATCTATCTATCTATCTATCTATGCCCACCACCACCCCCTTCACTTGGAAGGACACTTTCTATCTATCTATCTATCTATCTATCTATCTATCTATCTATCTATCTATCTATCTATCTATCTATCTATCTATCTATCTATCTATCTATCTATCTATCTATCTATCTATCTATCTATCTATCTATCTATATATCTATCTATAACAATCTGTGATTGTGAATGTTAAACAAAATGACAAAATACAAAAAAAGCATAACAATCAGCAATCAATCAATGTCTACAACATAACAAATGAGACAAATGATCTGCACAAGTAAAACATCGCTTTAGAAGGCCTTTATTAACCCCCCGGAGCCGTGTGGAGCAGTTATATGATGAATACATGCTGCACTATCTATCTATCTATCTATCTATCTATCTATCTATCTATCTATCTATCTATCTATCTATCTATCTATCTATCTATCTCATCTATCTATCTATCTATCTATCTATCTATCTATCTATCTATCTATCTATCTATCTATCTATCTATCTATCTATCTATCTATGCCCACCACCACCCCCTATGCCAACACCACCCCCTTCACTTGGAAGGACACTTTCTATCTATCTATCTATCTATCTATCTATCTATCTATCTATCTATCTATCTATCTATCTATCTATCTATCTATCTATCTATCTATCTATCTATCTATCTATCTATCTATCTATCTATCTATGCCCACCACCACCCCCTTCACTTGGAAGGACACTTTCTATCTATCTATCTATCTATCTATCTATCTATCTATCTATCTATCTATCTATCTATCTATCTATCTATCTATCTATCTATCTATCTATCTATCTATCTATCTATCTATCTATCTATCTATCTATCTATCTATCTATCTATCTATCTATATATCTATCTATAACAATCTGTGATTGTGAATGTTAAACAAAATGACAAAATACAAAAAAAGCATAACAATCAGCAATCAATCAATGTCTACAACATAACAAATGAGACAAATGATCTGCACAAGTAAAACATCGCTTTAGAAGGCCTTTATTAACCCCCCGGAGCCGTGTGGAGCAGTTATATGATGAATACATGCTGCACTATCTATCTATCTATCTATCTATCTATCTATCTATCTATCTATCTATCTATCTATCTATCTATCTATCTATCTATCTATCTATCTATCTATCTATCTATCTATCTATCTATCTATCTATCTATCTATCTATCTATCTATGCCCACCACCACCCCCTATGCCAACACCACCCCCTTCACTTGGAAGGACACTTTCTATCTATCTATCTATCTATCTATCTATCTATCTATCTATCTATCTATCTATCTATCTATCTATCTATCTATCTATCTATCTATCTATCTATCTATCTATCTATCTATCTATCTATCTATCTATCTATCTATCTATGCCCACCACCACCCCCTTCACTTGGAAGTTCACTTTCTATCTATCTATCTATCTATCTATCTATCTATCTATCTATCTATCTATCTATCTATCTATCTATCTATCTATCTATCTATCTATCTATCTATCTATCTATCTATCTATCTATCTATCTATCTATCTATCTATCTATCTATGCCCACCACCACCCCCTTCACTTGGAAGGACACTTTCTATCTATCTATCTATCTATCTATCTATCTATCTATCTATCTATCTATCTATCTATCTATCTATCTATCTATCTATCTATCTATCTATCTATCTATCTATCTATCTATCTATCTATCTATCTAAACAATCTGTGATTGTGAATGTTAAACAAAATGACAAAATACAAAAAAAGCATAACAATCAGCAATCAATCAATGTCTACAACATAACAAATGAGACAAATTATCTGCACAAGTAAAACATCGCTTCAGAAGGCCTTTATTAACCCCCCGGAGCCGTGTGGAGCAGTTTTATGATGGATACATGCTGCACTATCTATCTATCTATCTATCTATCTATCTATCTATCTATCTATCTATCTATCTATCTATCTATCTATCTATCTATCTATCTATCTATCTATCTATCTATCTATCTATCTATCTATAACAATCTGTGATTGTGAATGTTAAACAAAATGACAAAATACAAAAAAAGCATAACAATCAGCAATCAATCAATGTCTACAACATAACAAATGAGACAAATTATCTGCACAAGTAAAACATCGCTTCAGAAGGCCTTTATTAACCCCCCGGAGCCGTGTGGAGCAGTTTTATGATGGATACATGCTGCACTATCTATCTATCTATCTATCTATCTATCTATCTATCTATCTATCTATCTATCTATCTATCTATCTATCTATCTATCTATCTATCTATCTATCTATCTATCTATCTATCTATCTATCTATCTATCTATCTATCTATGCCCAACACCACCCCCTTCACTTGGAAGGACACTTTCTATCTATCTATCTATCTATCTATCTATCTATCTATCTATCTATCTATCTATCTATCTATCTATCTATCTATCTATCTATCTATCTATCTATCTATCTATCTATCTATCTATCTATCTATCTATCTATCTATGCCCACCACCACCCCCTTCACTTGGAAGGACACTTTCTATCTATCTATCTATCTATCTATCTATCTATCTATCTATCTATCTATCTATCTATCTATCTATCTATCTATCTATCTATCTATCTATCTATCTATCTATCTATCTATCTATCTATCTATCTATCTATCTAAACAATCTGTGATTGTGAATGTTAAACAAAATGACAAAATACAAAAAAAGCATAACAATCAGCAATCAATCAATGTCTACAACATAACAAATGAGACAAATTATCTGCACAAGTAAAACATCGCTTCAGAAGGCCTTTATTAACCCCCCGGAGCCGTGTGGAGCAGTTTTATGATGGATACATGCTGCACTATCTATCTATCTATCTATCTATCTATCTATCTATCTATCTATCTATCTATCTATCTATCTATCTATCTATCTATCTATCTATCTATCTATCTATCTATCTATCTATCTATCTATCTATCTATCTATAACAATCTGTGATTGTGAATGTTAAACAAAATGACAAAATACAAAAAAAGCATAACAATCAGCAATCAATCAATGTCTACAACATAACAAATGAGACAAATTATCTGCACAAGTAAAACATCGCTTCAGAAGGCCTTTATTAACCCCCCGGAGCCGTGTGGAGCAGTTTTATGATGGATACATGCTGCACTATCTATCTATCTATCTATCTATCTATCTATCTATCTATCTATCTATCTATCTATCTATCTATCTATCTATCTATCTATCTATCTATCTATCTATCTATCTATCTATCTATCTATCTATCTATCTATCTATCTATGCCCAACACCACCCCCTTCACTTGGAAGGACACTTTCTATCTATCTATCTATCTATCTATCTATCTATCTATCTATCTATCTATCTATCTATCTATCTATCTATCTATCTATCTATCTATCTATCTATCTATCTATCTATCTATCTATCTATCTATCTATCTATGCCCACCACCACCCCCTTCACTTGGAAGGACACTTTCTATCTATCTATCTATCTATCTATCTATCTATCTATCTATCTATCTATCTATCTATCTATCTATCTATCTATCTATCTATCTATCTATCTATCTATCTATCTATCTATCTATCTATCTATCTATCTAAACAATCTGTGATTGTGAATGTTAAACAAAATGACAAAATACAAAAAAAGCATAACAATCAGCAATCAATCAATGTCTACAACATAACAAATGAGACAAATTATCTGCACAAGTAAAACATCGCTTCAGAAGGCCTTTATTAACCCCCCGGAGCCGTGTGGAGCAGTTTTATGATGGATACATGCTGCACTATCTATCTATCTATCTATCTATCTATCTATCTATCTATCTATCTATCTATCTATCTATCTATCTATCTATCTATCTATCTATCTATCTATCTATCTATCTATCTATCTATCTATCTATCTATCTATCTATCTATCTATCTATCTATGCCCAACACCACCCCCTTCACTTGGAAGGACACTTTCTATCTATCTATCTATCTATCTATCTATCTATCTATCTATCTATCTATCTATCTATCTATCTATCTATCTATCTATCTATCTATCTATCTATCTATCTATCTATCTATCTATCTATCTATCTATGCCCACCACCACCCCCTTCACTTGGAAGGACACTTTCTATCTATCTATCTATCTATCTATCTATCTATCTATCTATCTATCTATCTATCTATCTATCTATCTATCTATCTATCTATCTATATATCTATCTATAACAATCTGTGATTGTGAATGTTAAACAAAATGACAAAATACAAAAAAAGCATAACAATCAGCAATCAATCAATGTCTACAACATAACAAATGAGACAAATGATCTGCACAAGTAAAACATCGCTTTAGAAGGCCTTTATTAACCCCCCGGAGCCGTGTGGAGCAGTTATATGATGAATACATGCTGCACTATCTATCTATCTATCTATCTATCTATCTATCTATCTATCTATCTATCTATCTATCTATCTATCTATCTATCTATCTATCTATCTATCTCATCTATCTATCTATCTATCTATCTATCTCATCTATCTATCTATCTATCTATCTATCTATCTATCTATCTATCTATCTATCTATCTATCTATCTATCTATCTATGCCCACCACCACCCCCTATGCCAACACCACCCCCTTCACTTGGAAGGACACTTTCTATCTATCTATCTATCTATCTATCTATCTATCTATCTATCTATCTATCTATCTATCTATCTATCTATCTATCTATCTATCTATCTATCTATCTATCTATCTATCTATCTATCTATCTATCTATCTATCTATGCCCACCACCACCCCCTTCACTTGGAAGTTCACTTTCTATCTATCTATCTATCTATCTATCTATCTATCTATCTATCTATCTATCTATCTATCTATCTATCTATCTATCTATCTATCTATCTATCTATCTATCTATCTATCTATGCCCACCACCACCCCCTTCACTTGGAAGGACACTTTCTATCTATCTATCTATCTATCTATCTATCTATCTATCTATCTATCTATCTATCTATCTATCTATCTATCTATCTAAACAATCTGTGATTGTGAATGTTAAACAAAATGACAAAATACAAAAAAAGCATAACAATCAGCAATCAATCAATGTCTACAACATAACAAATGAGACAAATTATCTGCACAAGTAAAACATCGCTTCAGAAGGCCTTTATTAACCCCCCGGAGCCGTGTGGAGCAGTTTTATGATGGATACATGCTGCACTATCTATCTATCTATCTATCTATCTATCTATCTATCTATCTATCTATCTATCTATCTATCTATCTATCTATCTATCTATCTATCTATCTATCTATCTATCTATCTATCTATCTATCTATAACAATCTGTGATTGTGAATGTTAAACAAAATGACAAAATACAAAAAAAGCATAACAATCAGCAATCAATCAATGTCTACAACATAACAAATGAGACAAATTATCTGCACAAGTAAAACATCGCTTCAGAAGGCCTTTATTAACCCCCCGGAGCCGTGTGGAGCAGTTTTATGATGGATACATGCTGCACTATCTATCTATCTATCTATCTATCTATCTATCTATCTATCTATCTATCTATCTATCTATCTATCTATCTATCTATCTATCTATGCCCAACACCACCCCCTTCACTTGGAAGGACACTTTCTATCTATCTATCTATCTATCTATCTATCTATCTATCTATCTATCTATCTATCTATCTATCTATCTATCTATCTATCTATCTATCTATCTATCTATCTATCTATCTATCTATGCCCACCACCACCCCCTTCACTTGGAAGGACACTTTCTATCTATCTATCTATCTATCTATCTATCTATCTATCTATCTATCTATCTATCTATCTATCTATCTATCTATCTATCTATCTATCTATCTATCTATCTATCTATCTATCTATCTATCTATCTATCTAAACAATCTGTGATTGTGAATGTTAAACAAAATGACAAAATACAAAAAAAGCATAACAATCAGCAATCAATCAATGTCTACAACATAACAAATGAGACAAATTATCTGCACAAGTAAAACATCGCTTCAGAAGGCCTTTATTAACCCCCCGGAGCCGTGTGGAGCAGTTTTATGATGGATACATGCTGCACTATCTATCTATCTATCTATCTATCTATCTATCTATCTATCTATCTATCTATCTATCTATCTATCTATCTATCTATCTATCTATCTATCTATCTATCTATCTATCTATCTATCTATCTATCTATCTATCTATCTATCTATCTATGCCCAACACCACCCCCTTCACTTGGAAGGACACTTTCTATCTATCTATCTATCTATCTATCTATCTATCTATCTATCTATCTATCTATCTATCTATCTATCTATCTATCTATCTATCTATCTATCTATCTATCTATCTATCTATGCCCACCACCACCCCCTTCACTTGGAAGGACACTTTCTATCTATCTATCTATCTATCTATCTATCTATCTATCTATCTATCTATCTATCTATCTATCTATCTATCTATCTATCTATCTATCTATCTATCTATCTATATATCTATCTATATATCTATCTATAACAATCTGTGATTGTGAATGTTAAACAAAATGACAAAATACAAAAAAAGCATAACAATCAGCAATCAATCAATGTCTACAACATAACAAATGAGACAAATGATCTGCACAAGTAAAACATCGCTTTAGAAGGCCTTTATTAACCCCCCGGAGCCGTGTGGAGCAGTTATATGATGAATACATGCTGCACTATCTATCTATCTATCTATCTATCTATCTATCTATCTATCTATCTATCTATCTATCTATCTATCTATCTATCTATCTATCTATCTATCTCATCTATCTATCTATCTATCTATCTATCTCATCTATCTATCTATCTATCTATCTATCTATCTATCTATCTATCTATCTATCTATCTATCTATCTATCTATGCCCACCACCACCCCCTATGCCAACACCACCCCCTTCACTTGGAAGGACACTTTCTATCTATCTATCTATCTATCTATCTATCTATCTATCTATCTATCTATCTATCTATCTATCTATCTATCTATCTATCTATCTATCTATCTATCTATCTATCTATCTATCTATCTATCTATCTATCTATCTATCTATGCCCACCACCACCCCCTTCACTTGGAAGTTCACTTTCTATCTATCTATCTATCTATCTATCTATCTATCTATCTATCTATCTATCTATCTATCTATCTATCTATCTATCTATCTATCTATCTATCTATCTATCTATCTATCTATGCCCACCACCACCCCCTTCACTTGGAAGGACACTTTCTATCTATCTATCTATCTATCTATCTATCTATCTATCTATCTATCTATCTATCTATCTATCTATCTATCTATCTATCTATCTATCTATCTATCTAAACAATCTGTGATTGTGAATGTTAAACAAAATGACAAAATACAAAAAAAGCATAACAATCAGCAATCAATCAATGTCTACAACATAACAAATGAGACAAATTATCTGCACAAGTAAAACATCGCTTCAGAAGGCCTTTATTAACCCCCCGGAGCCGTGTGGAGCAGTTTTATGATGGATACATGCTGCACTATCTATCTATCTATCTATCTATCTATCTATCTATCTATCTATCTATCTATCTATCTATCTATCTATCTATCTATCTATCTATCTATCTATCTATCTATCTATCTATCTATCTATCTATCTATCTATCTATCTATCTATCTATCTATCTATCTATCTATCTATCTATCTATCTATGCCCAACACCACCCCCTTCACTTGGAAGGACACTTTCTATCTATCTATCTATCTATCTATCTATCTATCTATCTATCTATCTATCTATCTATCTATCTATCTATCTATCTATCTATCTATCTATCTATCTATCTATCTATCTATCTATCTATCTATCTATCTATCTCATCTATCTATCTATCTATCTATCTATCTCATCTATCTATCTATCTATCTATCTATCTATCTATCTATCTATCTATCTATCTATCTATCTATCTATCTATGCCCACCACCACCCCCTATGCCAACACCACCCCCTTCACTTGGAAGGACACTTTCTATCTATCTATCTATCTATCTATCTATCTATCTATCTATCTATCTATCTATCTATCTATCTATCTATCTATCTATCTATCTATCTATCTATCTATCTATCTATCTATCTATCTATCTATCTATCTATCTATCTATCTATCTATGCCCACCACCACCCCCTTCACTTGGAAGTTCACTTTCTATCTATCTATCTATCTATCTATCTATCTATCTATCTATCTATCTATCTATCTATCTATCTATCTATCTATCTATCTATCTATCTATCTATCTATCTATCTATCTATCTATCTATGCCCACCACCACCCCCTTCACTTGGAAGGACACTTTCTATCTATCTATCTATCTATCTATCTATCTATCTATCTATCTATCTATCTATCTATCTATCTATCTATCTATCTATCTATCTATCTATCTATCTATCTAAACAATCTGTGATTGTGAATGTTAAACAAAATGACAAAATACAAAAAAAGCATAACAATCAGCAATCAATCAATGTCTACAACATAACAAATGAGACAAATTATCTGCACAAGTAAAACATCGCTTCAGAAGGCCTTTATTAACCCCCCGGAGCCGTGTGGAGCAGTTTTATGATGGATACATGCTGCACTATCTATCTATCTATCTATCTATCTATCTATCTATCTATCTATCTATCTATCTATCTATCTATCTATCTATCTATCTATCTATCTATCTATCTATCTATCTATCTATCTATCTATCTATCTATCTATCTATCTATAACAATCTGTGATTGTGAATGTTAAACAAAATGACAAAATACAAAAAAAGCATAACAATCAGCAATCAATCAATGTCTACAACATAACAAATGAGACAAATTATCTGCACAAGTAAAACATCGCTTCAGAAGGCCTTTATTAACCCCCCGGAGCCGTGTGGAGCAGTTTTATGATGGATACATGCTGCACTATCTATCTATCTATCTATCTATCTATCTATCTATCTATCTATCTATCTATCTATCTATCTATCTATCTATCTATCTATCTATCTATCTATCTATCTATCTATCTATCTATCTATGCCCAACACCACCCCCTTCACTTGGAAGGACACTTTCTATCTATCTATCTATCTATCTATCTATCTATCTATCTATCTATCTATCTATCTATCTATCTATCTATCTATCTATCTATCTATCTATCTATCTATCTATCTATCTATGCCCACCACCACCCCCTTCACTTGGAAGGACACTTTCTATCTATCTATCTATCTATCTATCTATCTATCTATCTATCTATCTATCTATCTATCTATCTATCTATCTATCTATCTATCTATCTATCTATCTATCTATCTATCTATCTATCTAAACAATCTGTGATTGTGAATGTTAAACAAAATGACAAAATACAAAAAAAGCATAACAATCAGCAATCAATCAATGTCTACAACATAACAAATGAGACAAATTATCTGCACAAGTAAAACATCGCTTCAGAAGGCCTTTATTAACCCCCCGGAGCCGTGTGGAGCAGTTTTATGATGGATACATGCTGCACTATCTATCTATCTATCTATCTATCTATCTATCTATCTATCTATCTATCTATCTATCTATCTATCTATCTATCTATCTATCTATCTATCTATCTATCTATCTATCTATCTATCTATCTATCTATCTATCTATCTATCTATCTATCTATAACAATCTGTGATTGTGAATGTTAAACAAAATGACAAAATACAAAAAAAGCATAACAATCAGCAATCAATCAATGTCTACAACATAACAAATGAGACAAATTATCTGCACAAGTAAAACATCGCTTCAGAAGGCCTTTATTAACCCCCCGGAGCCGTGTGGAGCAGTTTTATGATGGATACATGCTGCACTATCTATCTATCTATCTATCTATCTATCTATCTATCTATCTATCTATCTATCTATCTATCTATCTATCTATCTATCTATCTATCTATCTATCTATCTATCTATCTATCTATCTATATATCTATATATCTATCTATGCCCAACACCACCCCCTTCACTTGGAAGGACACTTTCTATCTATCTATCTATCTATCTATCTATCTATCTATCTATCTATCTATCTATCTATCTATCTATCTATCTATCTATCTATCTATCTATCTATCTATCTATCTATCTATCTATCTATCTATCTATCTATCTATCTATGCCCACCACCACCCCCTTCACTTGGAAGGACACTTTCTATCTATCTATCTATCTATCTATCTATCTATCTATCTATCTATCTATCTATCTATCTATCTATCTATCTATCTATCTATTTATCTATCTATCTATCTATCTATCTATCTATCTATCTATCTATCTATCTATCTATCTATAACAATCTGTGATTGTGAATGTTAAACAAAATGACAAAATACAAAAAAAGCATAACAATCAGCAATCAATCAATGTCTACAACATAACAAATGAGACAAATTATCTGCACAAGTAAAACATCGCTTCAGAAGGCCTTTATTAACCCCGCGGAGCCGTGTGGAGCAGTTATATGATGGATACATGCTGCACTATCTATCTATCTATCTATCTATCTATCTATCTATCTATCTATCTATCTATCTATCTATCTATCTATCTATCTATCTATCTATCTATCTATCTATCTATAACAATTTGTGATTGTGAATGTTAAACAAAATGACAAAATACAAAAAAAGCATAACAATCAGCAATCAATCAATGTCTACAACATAACAAATGAGACAAATTATCTGCACAAGTAAAACATCGCTTCAGAAGGCCTTTATTAACCCCCCGGAGCCGTGTGGAGCAGTTATATGATGGATACATGCTGCACTATCTATCTATCTATCTATCTATCTATCTATCTATCTATCTATCTATCTATCTATCTATCTATCTATCTATCTATCTATCTATCTATCTATCTATCTATCTATCTATCTATCTATCTATCTATCTATAACAATTTGTGATTGTGAATGTTAAACAAAATGACAAAATACAAAAAAAGCATAACAATCAGCAATCAATCAATGTCTACAACATAACAAATGAGACAAATTATCTGCACAAGTAAAACATCGCTTCAGAAGGCCTTTATTAACCCCCCGGAGCCGTGTGGAGCAGTTATATGATGGATACATGCTGCACTATCTATCTATCTATCTATCTATCTATCTATCTATCTATCTATCTATCTATCTATCTATCTATCTATCTATCTATCTATCTATCTATGCCCACCACCACCCCCTTCACTTGGAAGGACACTTTCTATCTATCTATCTATCTATCTATCTATCTATCTATCTATCTATCTATCTATCTATCTATCTATCTATCTATCTATCTATCTATCTATCTATCTATCTATCTATCTATCTATAACAATCTGTGATTGTGAATGTTAAACAAAATGACAAAATACAAAAAAAGCATAACAATCAGCAATCAATCAATGTCTACAACATAACAAATGAGACAAATTATCTGCACAAGTAAAACATAGCTTCAGAAGGCCTTTATTAACCCCCCGGAGCCGTGTGGAGCAGTTTTATGATGGATACATGCTGCACTATCTATCTATCTATCTATCTATCTATCTATCTATCTATCTATCTATCTATCTATCTATCTATCTATCTATCTATCTATCTATCTATCTATCTATCTATCTATCTATCTATCTATCTATCTATCTATCTATCTATCTATCTATCTATAACAATCTGTGATTGTGAATGTTAAACAAAATGACAAAATACAAAAAAAGCATAACAATCAGCAATCAATCAATGTCTACAACATAACAAATGAGACAAATTATCTGCACAAGTAAAACATCGCTTCAGAAGGCCTTTATTAACCCCCCGGAGATCGATCGATCTATCTATCTATCTATCTATCTATCTATCTATCTATCTATCTATCTATCTATCTATCTATCTATCTATCTATCTATCTATCTATCTATCTATCTATCTATCTATCTATAACAATTTGTGATTGTGAATGTTAAACAAAATGACAAAATACAAAAAAAGCATAACAATCAGCAATCAATCAATGTCTACAACATAACAAATGAGACAAATTATCTGCACAAGTAAAACATCGCTTCAGAAGGCCTTTATTAACCCCCCGGAGCCGTGTGGAGCAGTTATATGATGGATACATGCTGCACTATCTATCTATCTATCTATCTATCTATCTATCTATCTATCTATCTATCTATCTATCTATCTATCTATCTATCTATCTATCTATCTATCTATCTATCTATCTAAAACAATTTGTGATTGTGAATGTTAAACAAAATGACAAAATACAAAAAAAGCATAACAATCAGCAATCAATCAATGTCTACAACATAACAAATGAGACAAATTATCTGCACAAGTAAAACATCGCTTCAGAAGGCCTTTATTAACCCCCCGGAGCCGTGTGGAGCAGTTATATGATGGATACATGCTGCACTATCTATCTATCTATCTATCTATCTATCTATCTATCTATCTATCTATCTATCTATCTATCTATCTATCTATCTATCTATCTATCTATCTATCTATCTATCTATCTATCTATCTATAACAATCTGTGATTGTGAATGTTAAACAAAATGACAAAATACAAAAAAAGCATAACAATCAGCAATCAATCAATGTCTACAACATAACAAATGAGACAAATTATCTGCACAAGTAAAACATCGCTTCAGAAGGCCTTTATTAACCCCCCGGAGCCGTGTGGAGCAGTTATATGATGGATACATGCTGCACTATCTATCTATCTATCTATCTATCTATCTATCTATCTATCTATCTATCTATCTATCTATCTATCTATCTATCTATCTATCTATCTATCTATCTATCTATAACAATCTGTGATTGTGAATGTTAAACAAAATGACAAAATACAAAAAAAGCATAACAATCAGCAATCAATCAATGTCTACAACATAACAAATGAGACAAATTATCTGCACAAGTAAAACATCGCTTCAGAAGGCCTTTATTAACCCCCCGGAGCCGTGTGGAGCAGTTTTATGATGGATACATGCTGCACTATCTATCTATCTATCTATCTATCTATCTATCTATCTATCTATCTATCTATCTATCTATCTATCTATCTATCTATCTATCTATCTATCTATCTATCTATCTATCTATCTATCTATCTATCTATCTATCTATCTATGCCCAACACCACCCCCTTCACTTGGAAGGACACTTTCTATCTATCTATCTATCTATCTATCTATCTATCTATCTATCTATCTATCTATCTATCTATCTATCTATCTATCTATCTATCTATCTATCTATCTATCTATCTATCTATCTATCTATGCCCACCACCACCCCCTTCACTTGGAAGGACACTTTCTATCTATCTATCTATCTATCTATCTATCTATCTATCTATCTATCTATCTATCTATCTATCTATCTATCTATCTATCTATCTATCTATCTATCGATCTATCTATCTATCTATCTATCTATCTATCTATCTATCTATCTATCTATCTATCTATGCCCACCACCACCCCCTTCACTTGGAAGGACACTTTCTATCTATCTATCTATCTATCTATCTATCTATCTATCTATCTATCTATCTATCTATCTATCTATCTATCTATCTATCTATCTATCTATCTATCTATCTATCATCTATCTATCTATCTATCATCTATCTATCTATCTATCTATATATCTATCTATAACAATCTGTGATTGTGAATGTTAAACAAAATGACAAAATACAAAAAAAGCATAACAATCAGCAATCAATCAATGTCTACAACATAACAAATGAGACAAATGATCTGCACAAGTAAAACATCGCTTTAGAAGGCCTTTATTAACCCCCCGGAGCCGTGTGGAGCAGTTATATGATGAATACATGCTGCACTATCTATCTATCTATCTATCTATCTATCTATCTATCTATCTATCTATCTATCTATCTATCTATCTATCTATCTATCTATCTATCTATCTATCTATCTATCTATCTATCTATCTATCTATCTATCTAAACAATCTGTGATTGTGAATGTTAAACAAAATGACAAAATACAAAAAAGCATAACAATCAGCAATCAATCAATGAGACAAATTATCTGCACAAGTAAATAAAAAACATGAGGACAAAAAAAGCATAACAAAATATTGATATATTGAGAGTTAGATCTATCTATCTATCTATCTATCTATCTATCTATCTATCTATCTATCTATCTATCTATCTATCTATCTATCTATCTATCTATCTATCTATCTATCTATCTATCTATCTATCTATCTATAACAATCTGTGATTGTGAATGTTAAAAAATGTCAAAATAGAAAAAAAGCATATTTTACAATATAATATACAATATAATTTATATTATATTATATTATATTATAATTTTACAATATAACAAATGAGACAAATGATCTGCACAAGTAAATACAAAACATGAGGACAAAAAGCATAACAAAATATTGATATATTGATATCTATCTATCTATCTATCTATCTATCTATCTATCTATCTATCTATCTATCTATCTATCTATCTATCTATCTATCTATCTATCTATCTATCTATCTATCTATCTATCTATCTATGCCCACCACCACCCCCTTCACTTGGAAGGACACTTTCTATCTATCTATCTATCTATCTATCTATCTATCTATCTATCTATCTATCTATCTATCTATCTATCTATCTATCTATCTATCTATCTATCTATCTATCTATCTATCTATCTATCTATAACAATCTGTGATTGTGAATGTTAAACAAAATGACAAAATACAAAAAAAACATAACAATCAGCAATCAATCAATGTCTACAACATAACAAATGAGACAAATTATCTGCACAAGTAAAACATCGCTTCAGAAGGCCTTTATTAACCCCCCGGAGCCGTGTGGAGCAGTTATATGATGGATACATGCTGCACTATCTATCTATCTATCTATCTATCTATCTATCTATCTATCTATCTATCTATCTATCTATCTATCTATCTATCTATCTATCTATCTATCTATCTATCTATCTATCTATCTATCTATCTATCTATTTATCTATCTATCTTTGCCCACCACCACCCCCTATGCCAACACCACCCCCTTCACTTGGAAGGACACTTTCTATCTATCTATCTATCTATCTATCTATCTATCTATCTATCTATCAATCTATCTATCTATCTATCTATCTATCTATCTATCTATCTATCTATCTATCTATCTATCTATCTATCTATCTATCTATCTATCTATCTATGCCCACCACCACCCCCTTCACTTGGAAGTTCACTTTCTATCTATCTATCTATCTATCTATCTATCTATCTATCTATCTATCTATCTATCTATCTATCTATCTATATATCTATCTATCTATCTATCTATCTATCTATCTATCTATCTATCTATCTATCTATCTATCTATCTATCTATCTATGCCCACCACCACCCCCTTCACTTGGAAGGACACTTTCTATCTATCTATCTATCTATCTATCTATCTATCTATCTATCTATCTATCTATCTATCTATCTATCTATCTATCTATCTATCTATCTATCTATCTATCTAAACAATCTGTGATTGTGAATGTTAAACAAAATGACAAAATACAAAAAAAGCATAACAATCAGCAATCAATCAATGTCTACAACATAACAAATGAGACAAATTATCTGCACAAGTAAAACATCGCTTCAGAAGGCCTTTATTAACCCCCCGGAGCCGTGTGGAGCAGTTTTATGATGGATACATGCTGCACTATCTATCTATCTATCTATCTATCTATCTATCTATCTATCTATCTATCTATCTATCTATCTATCTATCTATCTATCTATCTATCTATCTATCTATCTATCTATCGATCTATCTATCTATCTATCTATCTATCTATCTATGCCCACCACCACCCCCTTCACTTGGAAGGACACTTTCTATCTATCTATCTATCTATCTATCTATCTATCTATCTATCTATCTATCTATCTATCTATCTATCTATCTATCTATCTATCTATCTATCTATCTATCTATCATCTATCTATCTATCTATCATCTATCTATCTATCTATCTATATATCTATCTATAACAATCTGTGATTGTGAATGTTAAACAAAATGACAAAATACAAAAAAAGCATAACAATCAGCAATCAATCAATGTCTACAACATAACAAATGAGACAAATGATCTGCACAAGTAAAACATCGCTTTAGAAGGCCTTTATTAACCCCCCGGAGCCGTGTGGAGCAGTTATATGATGAATACATGCTGCACTATCTATCTATCTATCTATCTATCTATCTATCTATCTATCTATCTATCTATCTATCTATCTATCTATCTATCTATCTATCTATCTATCTATCTATCTATCTATCTATCTATCTATCTAAACAATCTGTGATTGTGAATGTTAAACAAAATGACAAAATACAAAAAAGCATAACAATCAGCAATCAATCAATGAGACAAATTATCTGCACAAGTAAATAAAAAACATGAGGACAAAAAAAGCATAACAAAATATTGATATATTGAGAGTTAGATCTATCTATCTATCTATCTATCTATCTATCTATCTATCTATCTATCTATCTATCTATCTATCTATCTATCTATCTATCTATCTATAACAATCTGTGATTGTGAATGTTAAAAAATGACAAAATAGAAAAAAAGCATATTTTACAATATAATATACAATATAATTTATATTATATTATATTATATTATAATTTTACAATATAACAAATGAGACAAATGATCTGCACAAGTAAATACAAAACATGAGGACAAAAAGCATAACAAAATATTGATATATTGATATCTATCTATCTATCTATCTATCTATCTATCTATCTATCTATCTATCTATCTATCTATCTATCTATCTATCTATCTATCTATCTATCTATCTATCTATCTATCTATGCCCACCACCACCCCCTTCACTTGGAAGGACACTTTCTATCTATCTATCTATCTATCTATCTATCTATCTATCTATCTATCTATCTATCTATCTATCTATCTATCTATCTATCTATCTATCTATCTATCTATCTATCTATCTATAACAATTTGTGATTGTGAATGTTAAACAAAATGACAAAATACAAAAAAAGCATAACAATCAGCAATCAATCAATGTCTACAACATAACAAATGAGACAAATTATCTGCACAAGTAAAACATCGCTTCAGAAGGCCTTTATTAACCCCCCGGAGCCGTGTGGAGCAGTTATATGATGGATACATGCTGCACTATCTATCTATCTATCTATCTATCTATCTATCTATCTATCTATCTATCTATCTATCTATCTATCTATCTATCTATCTATCTATCTATCTATCTATCTATCTATCTATCTATCTATCTATCTATCTAAAACAATTTGTGATTGTGAATGTTAAACAAAATGACAAAATACAAAAAAAGCATAACAATCAGCAATCAATCAATGTCTACAACATAACAAATGAGACAAATTATCTGCACAAGTAAAACATCGCTTCAGAAGGCCTTTATTAACCCCCCGGAGCCGTGTGGAGCAGTTATATGATGGATACATGCTGCACTATCTATCTATCTATCTATCTATCTATCTATCTATCTATCTATCTATCTATCTATCTATCTATCTATCTATCTATCTATCTATCTATCTATCTATCTATCTATCTATCTATCTATCTATCTATCTATCTATCTATCTATCTATAACAATCTGTGATTGTGAATGTTAAACAAAATGACAAAATACAAAAAAAGCATAACAATCAGCAATCAATCAATGTCTACAACATAACAAATGAGACAAATTATCTGCACAAGTAAAACATCGCTTCAGAAGGCCTTTATTAACCCCCCGGAGCCGTGTGGAGCAGTTATATGATGGATACATGCTGCACTATCTATCTATCTATCTATCTATCTATCTATCTATCTATCTATCTATCTATCTATCTATCTATCTATCTATCTATCTATCTATCTATCTATCTATCTATCTATCTATCTATCTATCTATAACAATCTGTGATTGTGAATGTTAAACAAAATGACAAAATACAAAAAAAGCATAACAATCAGCAATCAATCAATGTCTACAACATAACAAATGAGACAAATTATCTGCACAAGTAAAACATCGCTTCAGAAGGCCTTTATTAACCCCCCGGAGCCGTGTGGAGCAGTTTTATGATGGATACATGCTGCACTATCTATCTATCTATCTATCTATCTATCTATCTATCTATCTATCTATCTATCTATCTATCTATCTATCTATCTATCTATCTATCTATCTATCTATCTATCTATCTATCTATCTATCTATCTATCTATCTATGCCCAACACCACCCCCTTCACTTGGAAGGACACTTTCTATCTATCTATCTATCTATCTATCTATCTATCTATCTATCTATCTATCTATCTATCTATCTATCTATCTATCTATCTATCTATCTATCTATCTATCTATCTATCTATGCCCACCACCACCCCCTTCACTTGGAAGGACACTTTCTATCTATCTATCTATCTATCTATCTATCTATCTATCTATCTATCTATCTATCTATCTATCTATCTATCTATCTATCTATCTATCTATCTATCTATCTATCTATCGATCTATCTATCTATCTATCTATCTATCTATCTATCTATCTATCTATCTATCTATGCCCACCACCACCCCCTTCACTTGGAAGGACACTTTCTATCTATCTATCTATCTATCTATCTATCTATCTATCTATCTATCTATCTATCTATCTATCTATCTATCTATCTATCTATCTATCTATCTATCTATCTATCTATCTATCATCTATCTATCTATCTATCATCTATCTATCTATCTATCTATATATCTATCTATAACAATCTGTGATTGTGAATGTTAAACAAAATGACAAAATACAAAAAAAGCATAACAATCAGCAATCAATCAATGTCTACAACATAACAAATGAGACAAATGATCTGCACAAGTAAAACATCGCTTTAGAAGGCCTTTATTAACCCCCCGGAGCCGTGTGGAGCAGTTATATGATGAATACATGCTGCACTATCTATCTATCTATCTATCTATCTATCTATCTATCTATCTATCTATCTATCTATCTATCTATCTATCTATCTATCTATCTATCTATCTATCTATCTATCTATCTATCTAAACAATCTGTGATTGTGAATGTTAAACAAAATGACAAAATACAAAAAAGCATAACAATCAGCAATCAATCAATGAGACAAATTATCTGCACAAGTAAATAAAAAACATGAGGACAAAAAAAGCATAACAAAATATTGATATATTGAGAGTTAGATCTATCTATCTATCTATCTATCTATCTATCTATCTATCTATCTATCTATCTATCTATCTATCTATCTATCTATCTATCTATCTATAACAATCTGTGATTGTGAATGTTAAAAAATGTCAAAATAGAAAAAAAGCATATTTTACAATATAATATACAATATAATTTATATTATATTATATTATATTATAATTTTACAATATAACAAATGAGACAAATGATCTGCACAAGTAAATACAAAACATGAGGACAAAAAGCATAACAAAATATTGATATATTGATATCTATCTATCTATCTATCTATCTATCTATCTATCTATCTATCTATCTATCTATCTATCTATCTATCTATCTATCTATCTATCTATCTATCTATCTATCTATCTATCTATCTATCTATCTATCTATGCCCACCACCACCCCCTTCACTTGGAAGGACACTTTCTATCTATCTATCTATCTATCTATCTATCTATCTATCTATCTATCTATCTATCTATCTATCTATCTATCTATCTATCTATCTATCTATCTATCTATCTATCTATCTATCTATCTATCTATCTATAACAATCTGTGATTGTGAATGTTAAACAAAATGACAAAATACAAAAAAAACATAACAATCAGCAATCAATCAATGTCTACAACATAACAAATGAGACAAATTATCTGCACAAGTAAAACATCGCTTCAGAAGGCCTTTATTAACCCCCCGGAGCCGTGTGGAGCAGTTATATGATGGATACATGCTGCACTATCTATCTATCTATCTATCTATCTATCTATCTATCTATCTATCTATCTATCTATCTATCTATCTATCTATCTATCTATCTATCTATCTATCTATCTATCTATCTATCTATCTATCTATCTATCTATTTATCTATCTATCTTTGCCCACCACCACCCCCTATGCCAACACCACCCCCTTCACTTGGAAGGACACTTTCTATCTATCTATCTATCTATCTATCTATCTATCTATCTATCAATCTATCTATCTATCTATCTATCTATCTATCTATCTATCTATCTATCTATCTATCTATCTATCTATCTATCTATCTATCTATCTATCTATCTATCTATCTATCTATGCCCACCACCACCCCCTTCACTTGGAAGTTCACTTTCTATCTATCTATCTATCTATCTATCTATCTATCTATCTATCTATCTATCTATCTATCTATCTATCTATCTATCTATCTATCTATCTATCTATCTATCTATCTATCTATCTATCTATATATCTATCTATCTATCTATCTATCTATCTATCTATCTATCTATCTATCTATCTATCTATCTATCTATGCCCACCACCACCCCCTTCACTTGGAAGGACACTTTCTATCTATCTATCTATCTATCTATCTATCTATCTATCTATCTATCTATCTATCTATCTATCTATCTATCTATCTATCTATCTATCTATCTATCTATCTATCTAAACAATCTGTGATTGTGAATGTTAAACAAAATGACAAAATACAAAAAAAGCATAACAATCAGCAATCAATCAATGTCTACAACATAACAAATGAGACAAATTATCTGCACAAGTAAAACATCGCTTCAGAAGGCCTTTATTAACCCCCCGGAGCCGTGTGGAGCAGTTTTATGATGGATACATGCTGCACTATCTATCTATCTATCTATCTATCTATCTATCTATCTATCTATCTATCTATCTATCTATCTATCTATCTATCTATCTATCTATCTATCTATCTATCTATCTATCTATCGATCTATCTATCTATCTATCTATCTATCTATCTATGCCCACCACCACCCCCTTCACTTGGAAGGACACTTTCTATCTATCTATCTATCTATCTATCTATCTATCTATCTATCTATCTATCTATCTATCTATCTATCTATCTATCTATCTATCTATCTATCTATCTATCTATCTATCTATCTATCATCTATCTATCTATCTATCATCTATCTATCTATCTATCTATATATCTATCTATAACAATCTGTGATTGTGAATGTTAAACAAAATGACAAAATACAAAAAAAGCATAACAATCAGCAATCAATCAATGTCTACAACATAACAAATGAGACAAATGATCTGCACAAGTAAAACATCGCTTTAGAAGGCCTTTATTAACCCCCCGGAGCCGTGTGGAGCAGTTATATGATGAATACATGCTGCACTATCTATCTATCTATCTATCTATCTATCTATCTATCTATCTATCTATCTATCTATCTATCTATCTATCTATCTATCTATCTATCTATCTATCTATCTATCTATCTATCTATCTATCTATCTATCTATCTAAACAATCTGTGATTGTGAATGTTAAACAAAATGACAAAATACAAAAAAGCATAACAATCAGCAATCAATCAATGAGACAAATTATCTGCACAAGTAAATAAAAAACATGAGGACAAAAAAAGCATAACAAAATATTGATATATTGAGAGTTAGATCTATCTATCTATCTATCTATCTATCTATCTATCTATCTATCTATCTATCTATCTATCTATCTATCTATCTATCTATCTATCTATCTATCTATCTATCTATCTATAACAATCTGTGATTGTGAATGTTAAAAAATGACAAAATAGAAAAAAAGCATATTTTACAATATAATATACAATATAATTTATATTATATTATATTATATTATAATTTTACAATATAACAAATGAGACAAATGATCTGCACAAGTAAATACAAAACATGAGGACAAAAAGCATAACAAAATATTGATATATTGATATCTATCTATCTATCTATCTATCTATCTATCTATCTATCTATCTATCTATCTATCTATCTATCTATCTATCTATCTATCTATCTATCTATCTATCTATCTATGCCCACCACCACCCCCTTCACTTGGAAGGACACTTTCTATCTATCTATCTATCTATCTATCTATCTATCTATCTATCTATCTATCTATCTATCTATCTATCTATCTATCTATCTATCTATCTATCTATCTATAACAATCTGTGATTGTGAATGTTAAACAAAATGACAAAATACAAAAAAAACATAACAATCAGCAATCAATCAATGTCTACAACATAACAAATGAGACAAATTATCTGCACAAGTAAAACATCGCTTCAGAAGGCCTTTATTAACCCCCCGGAGCCGTGTGGAGCAGTTATATGATGGATACATGCTGCACTATCTATCTATCTATCTATCTATCTATCTATCTATCTATCTATCTATCTATCTATCTATCTATCTATCTATCTATCTATCTATCTATCTATCTATTTATCTATCTATCTTTGCCCACCACCACCCCCTATGCCAACACCACCCCCTTCACTTGGAAGGACACTTTCTATCTATCTATCTATCTATCTATCTATCTATCTATCTATCTATCTATCTATCTATCTATCTATCTATCTATCTATCTATCTATCTATCTATCTATCTATCTATCTATCTATCTATCTATCTATCTATCTATCTATCTATCTATGCCCACCACCACCCCCTTCACTTGGAAGTTCACTTTCTATCTATCTATCTATCTATCTATCTATCTATCTATCTATCTATCTATCTATCTATCTATCTATCTATCTATCTATCTATCTATCTATCTATCTATCTATCTATCTATCTATCTATCTATCTATATATCTATCTATCTATCTATCTATCTATCTATCTATCTATCTATCTATCTATGCCCACCACCACCCCCTTCACTTGGAAGGACACTTTCTATCTATCTATCTATCTATCTATCTATCTATCTATCTATCTATCTATCTATCTATCTATCTATCTATCTATCTATCTATCTATCTATCTATCTATCTATCTATCTATCTATCTATCTATCTAAACAATCTGTGATTGTGAATGTTAAACAAAATGACAAAATACAAAAAAAGCATAACAATCAGCAATCAATCAATGTCTACAACATAACAAATGAGACAAATTATCTGCACAAGTAAAACATCGCTTCAGAAGGCCTTTATTAACCCCCCGGAGCCGTGTGGAGCAGTTTTATGATGGATACATGCTGCACTATCTATCTATCTATCTATCTATCTATCTATCTATCTATCTATCTATCTATCTATCTATCTATCTATCTATCTATCTATCTATCTATCTATCTATCTATCTATCTATCTATCTATCTATGCCCAACACCACCCCCTTCACTTGGAAGGACACTTTCTATCTATCTATCTATCTATCTATCTATCTATCTATCTATCTATCTATCTATCTATCTATCTATCTATCTATCTATCTATCTATCTATCTATCTATCTATCTATCTATCTATGCCCACCACCACCCCCTTCACTTGGAAGGACACTTTCTATCTATCTATCTATCTATCTATCTATCTATCTATCTATCTATCTATCTATCTATCTATCTATCTATCTATCTATCTATCTATCTATCTATCTATCTATCTATCTATATATCTATCTATAACAATCTGTGATTGTGAATGTTAAACAAAATGACAAAATACAAAAAAAGCATAACAATCAGCAATCAATCAATGTCTACAACATAACAAATGAGACAAATGATCTGCACAAGTAAAACATCGCTTTAGAAGGCCTTTATTAACCCCCCGGAGCCGTGTGGAGCAGTTATATGATGAATACATGCTGCACTATCTATCTATCTATCTATCTATCTATCTATCTATCTATCTATCTATCTATCTATCTATCTATCTATCTATCTATCTATCTATCTATCTATCTCATCTATCTATCTATCTATCTATCTATCTATCTATCTATCTATCTATCTATCTATGCCCACCACCACCCCCTATGCCAACACCACCCCCTTCACTTGGAAGGACACTTTCTATCTATCTATCTATCTATCTATCTATCTATCTATCTATCTATCTATCTATCTATCTATCTATCTATCTATCTATCTATCTATCTATCTATCTATCTATCTATCTATCTATCTATCTATCTATCTATCTATCTATCTATGCCCACCACCACCCCCTTCACTTGGAAGTTCACTTTCTATCTATCTATCTATCTATCTATCTATCTATCTATCTATCTATCTATCTATCTATCTATCTATCTATCTATCTATCTATCTATCTATCTATCTATCTATCTATCTATCTATCTATCTATCTATCTATCTATGCCCACCACCACCCCCTTCACTTGGAAGGACACTTTCTATCTATCTATCTATCTATCTATCTATCTATCTATCTATCTATCTATCTATCTATCTATCTATCTATCTATCTATCTATCTATCTATCTATCTATCTATCTATCTATCTATCTATCTATCTATCTAAACAATCTGTGATTGTGAATGTTAAACAAAATGACAAAATACAAAAAAAGCATAACAATCAGCAATCAATCAATGTCTACAACATAACAAATGAGACAAATTATCTGCACAAGTAAAACATCGCTTCAGAAGGCCTTTATTAACCCCCCGGAGCCGTGTGGAGCAGTTTTATGATGGATACATGCTGCACTATCTATCTATCTATCTATCTATCTATCTATCTATCTATCTATCTATCTATCTATCTATCTATCTATCTATCTATCTATCTATCTATCTATCTATCTATCTATCTATCTATCTATAACAATCTGTGATTGTGAATGTTAAACAAAATGACAAAATACAAAAAAAGCATAACAATCAGCAATCAATCAATGTCTACAACATAACAAATGAGACAAATTATCTGCACAAGTAAAACATCGCTTCAGAAGGCCTTTATTAACCCCCCGGAGCCGTGTGGAGCAGTTTTATGATGGATACATGCTGCACTATCTATCTATCTATCTATCTATCTATCTATCTATCTATCTATCTATCTATCTATCTATCTATCTATCTATCTATCTATCTATCTATCTATCTATCTATCTATCTATCTATCTATAACAATCTGTGATTGTGAATGTTAAACAAAATGACAAAATACAAAAAAAGCATAACAATCAGCAATCAATCAATGTCTACAACATAACAAATGAGACAAATTATCTGCACAAGTAAAACATCGCTTCAGAAGGCCTTTATTAACCCCCCGGAGCCGTGTGGAGCAGTTTTATGATGGATACATGCTGCACTATCTATCTATCTATCTATCTATCTATCTATCTATCTATCTATCTATCTATCTATCTATCTATCTATCTATCTATCTATCTATCTATCTATCTATCTATCTATCTATCTATCTATCTATCTATCTATCTATCTATCTATGCCCAACACCACCCCCTTCACTTGGAAGGACACTTTCTATCTATCTATCTATCTATCTATCTATCTATCTATCTATCTATCTATCTATCTATCTATCTATCTATCTATCTATCTATCTATCTATCTATCTATCTATCTATCTATCTATGCCCACCACCACCCCCTTCACTTGGAAGGACACTTTCTATCTATCTATCTATCTATCTATCTATCTATCTATCTATCTATCTATCTATCTATCTATCTATCTATCTATCTATCTATCTATCTATCTATCTATCTATCTATCTATCTATCTATCTATCTATCTATCTATCTATGCCCACCACCACCCCCTTCACTTGGAAGGACACTTTCTATCTATCTATCTATCTATCTATCTATCTATCTATCTATCTATCTATCTATCTATCTATCTATCTATCTATCTATCTATCTATCTATCTATCTATCTATCTATCTATCTATCTATCTATCTATCTATATATCTATCTATAACAATCTGTGATTGTGAATGTTAAACAAAATGACAAAATACAAAAAAAGCATAACAATCAGCAATCAATCAATGTCTACAACATAACAAATGAGACAAATGATCTGCACAAGTAAAACATCGCTTTAGAAGGCCTTTATTAACCCCCCGGAGCCGTGTGGAGCAGTTATATGATGAATACATGCTGCACTATCTATCTATCTATCTATCTATCTATCTATCTATCTATCTATCTATCTATCTATCTATCTATCTATCTATCTATCTATCTATCTATCTATCTATCTATCTATCTATCTATCTATCTATCTATGCCCACCACCACCCCCTATGCCACCACCACCCCCTTCACTTGGAAGGACACTTTCTATCTATCTATCTATTTATCTATCTATCTATCTATCTATCTATCTATCTATCTATCTATCTATCTATCTATCTATCTATCTATCTATCTATCTATCTATCTATCTATCTATCTATAACAATCTGTGATTGTGAATGTTAAAAAAGCATATTTTACAATATAATACACAATATAATTTATATTATATTATATTATATTATAATTTTACAATATAACAAATGAGAAAAATGATCTGCACAAGTAAATACAAAACATGAGGACAAAAAGCATAACAAAATATTGATATCTATCTATCTATCTATCTATCTATCTATCTATCTATCTATCTATCTATCTATCTATCTATCTATCTATCTATCTATCTATCTATCTATCTATCTATCTATCTATCTATCTATCTAAACAATCTGTGATTGTGAATGTTAAACAAAATGACAAAATACAAAAAAGCATAACAATCAGCAATCAATCAATGAGACAAATGATCTGCACAAGTAAATAAAAAACATGAGGACAAAAAAAGCATAACAAAATATTGATATATTGAGAGTTAGATCTATCTATCTATCTATCTATCTATCTATCTATCTATCTATCTATCTATCTATCTATCTATCTATCTATCTATCTATCTATCTATCTATCTATCTATCTATCTATCTATCTATCTATCTATCTATCTATCTATAACAATCTGTGATTGTGAATGTTAAAAAATGACAAAATAGAAAAAAAGCATATTTTACAATATAATATACAATATAATTTATATTATATTATATTATATTATAATTTTACAATATAACAAATGAGACAAATGATCTGCACAAGTAAATACAAAACATGAGGACAAAAAGCATAACAAAATATTGATATATTGATATCTATCTATCTATCTATCTATCTATCTATCTATCTATCTATCTATCTATCTATCTATATATCTATCTATCTATCTATCTATCTATCTATCTATCTATCTATCTATCTATCTATCTATCTATCTATGCCCACCACCACCCCCTTCACTTGGAAGGACACTTTCTATCTATCTATCTATCTATCTATCTATCTATCTATCTATCTATCTATCTATCTATCTATCTATCTATCTATCTATCTATCTATCTATCTATCTATCTATCTATCTATCTATCTATCTATCTATCTATCTATCTATCTATCTATCTATGCCCACCACCACCCCCTTCACTTGGAAGGACACTTTCTATCTATCTATCTATCTATCTATCTATCTATCTATCTATCTATCTATCTATCTATCTATCTATCTATCTATCTATCTATCTATCTATCTATCTATCTATCTATCTATCTATCTATCTATCTATCTATGCCCACCACCACCCCCTTCACTTGGAAGGACACTTTCTATCTATCTATCTATCTATCTATCTATCTATCTATCTATCTATCTATCTATCTATCTATCTATCTATCTATCTATCTATCTATCTATCTATCTATCTATCTATCTATCTATCTATAACAATCTGTGATTGTGAATGTTAAACAAAATGACAAAATACAAAAAAAGCATAACAATCAGCAATCAATCAATGTCTACAACATAACAAATGAGACAAATTATCTGCACAAGTAAAACATCGCTTCAGAAGGCCTTTATTAACCCCCCGGAGCCGTGTGGAGCAGTTATATGATGGATACATGCTGCACTATCTATCTATCTATCTATCTATCTATCTATCTATCTATCTATCTATCTATCTATCTATCTATCTATCTATCTATCTATCTATCTATCTATCTATCTATCTATCTATCTATCTATGCCCACCACCACCCCCTTCACTTGGAAGGACACTTTCTATCTATCTATCTATCTATCTATCTATCTATCTATCTATCTATCTATCTATCTATCTATCTATCTATCTATCTATCTATCTATCTATCTATCTATCTATCTATCTATCTATCTATCTATCTATGCCCACCACCACCCCCTTCACTTGGAAGGACACTTTCTATCTATCTATCTATCTATCTATCTATCTATCTATCTATCTATCTATCTATCTATCTATCTATCTATCTATCTATCTATCTATCTATCTATCTATCTATCTATCTATCTATCTATATATCTATCTATAACAATCTGTGATTGTGAATGTTAAACAAAATGACAAAATACAAAAAAAGCATAACAATCAGCAATCAATCAATGTCTACAACATAACAAATGAGACAAATGATCTGCACAAGTAAAACATCGCTTTAGAAGGCCTTTATTAACCCCCCGGAGCCGTGTGGAGCAGTTATATGATGAATACATGCTGCACTATCTATCTATCTATCTATCTATCTATCTATCTATCTATCTATCTATCTATCTATCTATCTATCTATCTATCTATCTATCTATCTATCTATCTATCTATCTATCTATCTATCTATCTATCTATCTATCTATCTATCTATGCCCACCACCACCCCCTATGCCACCACCACCCCCTTCACTTGGAAGGACACTTTCTATCTATCTATCTATTTATCTATCTATCTATCTATCTATCTATCTATCTATCTATCTATCTATCTATCTATCTATCTATCTATCTATCTATCTATCTATCTATCTATCTATCTATCTATCTATAACAATCTGTGATTGTGAATGTTAAAAAAGCATATTTTACAATATAATACACAATATAATTTATATTATATTATATTATATTATAATTTTACAATATAACAAATGAGAAAAATGATCTGCACAAGTAAATACAAAACATGAGGACAAAAAGCATAACAAAATATTGATATCTATCTATCTATCTATCTATCTATCTATCTATCTATCTATCTATCTATCTATCTATCTATCTATCTATCTATCTATCTATCTATCTATCTATCTATCTATCTATCTATCTATCTAAACAATCTGTGATTGTGAATGTTAAACAAAATGACAAAATACAAAAAAGCATAACAATCAGCAATCAATCAATGAGACAAATGATCTGCACAAGTAAATAAAAAACATGAGGACAAAAAAAGCATAACAAAATATTGATATATTGAGAGTTAGATCTATCTATCTATCTATCTATCTATCTATCTATCTATCTATCTATCTATCTATCTATCTATCTATCTATCTATCTATCTATCTATCTATCTATCTATCTATCTATCTATCTATCTATCTATCTATCTATAACAATCTGTGATTGTGAATGTTAAAAAATGACAAAATAGAAAAAAAGCATATTTTACAATATAATATACAATATAATTTATATTATATTATATTATATTATAATTTTACAATATAACAAATGAGACAAATGATCTGCACAAGTAAATACAAAACATGAGGACAAAAAGCATAACAAAATATTGATATATTGATATCTATCTATCTATCTATCTATCTATCTATCTATCTATCTATCTATCTATCTATCTATCTATCTATCTATCTATCTATCTATCTATCTATCTATCTATCTATCTATCTATCTATCTATCTATCTATCTATCTATCTATCTATCTATCTATCTATCTATGCCCACCACCACCCCCTTCACTTGGAAGGACACTTTCTATCTATCTATCTATCTATCTATCTATCTATCTATCTATCTATCTATCTATCTATCTATCTATCTATCTATCTATCTATCTATCTATCTATCTATCTATCTATCTATCTATCTATCTATCTATGCCCACCACCACCCCCTTCACTTGGAAGGACACTTTCTATCTATCTATCTATCTATCTATCTATCTATCTATCTATCTATCTATCTATCTATCTATCTATCTATCTATCTATCTATCTATCTATCTATCTATCTATCTATGCCCACCACCACCCCCTTCACTTGGAAGGACACTTTCTATCTATCTATCTATCTATCTATCTATCTATCTATCTATCTATCTATCTATCTATCTATCTATCTATCTATCTATCTATCTATCTATCTATCTATCTATCTATCTATCTATCTATCTATAACAATCTGTGATTGTGAATGTTAAACAAAATGACAAAATACAAAAAAAGCATAACAATCAGCAATCAATCAATGTCTACAACATAACAAATGAGACAAATTATCTGCACAAGTAAAACATCGCTTCAGAAGGCCTTTATTAACCCCCCGGAGCCGTGTGGAGCAGTTATATGATGGATACATGCTGCACTATCTATCTATCTATCTATCTATCTATCTATCTATCTATCTATCTATCTATCTATCTATCTATCTATCTATCTATCTATCTATCTATCTATCTATCTATCTATCTATCTATCTATCTATGCCCACCACCACCCCCTTCACTTGGAAGGACACTTTCTATCTATCTATCTATCTATCTATCTATCTATCTATCTATCTATCTATCTATCTATCTATCTATCTATCTATCTATCTATCTATCTATCTATCTATCTATCTATCTATCTATCTATCTATCTATCTATCTATCTATCTATAACAATCTGTGATTGTGAATGTTAAAAAATGACAAAATAGAAAAAAAGCATATTTTACAATATAATATACAATATAATTTATATTATATTATATTATATTATAATTTTACAATATAACAAATGAGACAAATGATCTGCACAAGTAAATACAAAACATGAGGACAAAAAGCATAACAAAATATTGATATATTGATATCTATCTATCTATCTATCTATCTATCTATCTATCTATCTATCTATCTATCTATCTATCTATCTATCTATCTATCTATCTATCTATCTATCTATCTATCTATCTATCTATCTATCTATCTATCTATCTATCTATCTATCTATCTATGCCCACCACCACCCCCTTCACTTGGAAGGACACTTTCTATCTATCTATCTATCTATCTATCTATCTATCTATCTATCTATCTATCTATCTATCTATCTATCTATCTATCTATCTATCTATCTATCTATCTATCTATCTATCTATCTATCTATATATCTATCTATAACAATCTGTGATTGTGAATGTTAAACAAAATGACAAAATACAAAAAAAGCATAACAATCAGCAATCAATCAATGTCTACAACATAACAAATGAGACAAATGATCTGCACAAGTAAAACATCGCTTTAGAAGGCCTTTATTAACCCCCCGGAGCCGTGTGGAGCAGTTATATGATGAATACATGCTGCACTATCTATCTATCTATCTATCTATCTATCTATCTATCTATCTATCTATCTATCTATCTATCTATCTATCTATCTATCTATCTATCTATCTATCTATCTATCTATCTATCTATCTATCTATCTATGCCCACCACCACCCCCTTCACTTGGAAGGACACTTTCTATCTATCTATCTATCTATCTATCTATCTATCTATCTATCTATCTATCTATCTATCTATAACAATCTGTGATTGTGAATGTTAAAAAAGCATATTTTACAATATAATACACAATATAATTTATATTATATTATATTATATTATAATTTTACAATATAACAAATGAGAAAAATGATCTGCACAAGTAAATACAAAACATGAGGACAAAAAGCATAACAAAATATTGATATCTATCTATCTATCTATCTATCTATCTATCTATCTATCTATCTATCTATCTATCTATCTATCTATCTATCTATCTATCTATCTATCTATCTATCTATCTATCTATCTATCTATCTAAACAATCTGTGATTGTGAATGTTAAACAAAATGACAAAATACAAAAAAGCATAACAATCAGCAATCAATCAATGAGACAAATGATCTGCACAAGTAAATAAAAAACATGAGGACAAAAAAAGCATAACAAAATATTGATATATTGAGAGTTAGATCTATCTATCTATCTATCTATCTATCTATCTATCTATCTATCTATCTATCTATCTATCTATCTATCTATCTATCTATCTATCTATCTATCTATCTATCTATCTATCTATAACAATCTGTGATTGTGAATGTTAAAAAATGACAAAATAGAAAAAAAGCATATTTTACAATATAATATACAATATAATTTATATTATATTATATTATATTATAATTTTACAATATAACAAATGAGACAAATGATCTGCACAAGTAAATACAAAACATGAGGACAAAAAGCATAACAAAATATTGATATATTGATATCTATCTATCTATCTATCTATCTATCTATCTATCTATCTATCTATCTATCTATCTATCTATCTATCTATCTATCTATCTATCTATCTATCTATCTATCTATCTATCTATCTATCTATCTATCTATCTATCTATGCCCACCACCACCCCCTTCACTTGGAAGGACACTTTCTATCTATCTATCTATCTATCTATCTATCTATCTATCTATCTATCTATCTATCTATCTATCTATCTATCTATCTATCTATCTATCTATCTATCTATCTATCTATCTATCTATGCCCACCACCACCCCCTTCACTTGGAAGGACACTTTCTATCTATCTATCTATCTATCTATCTATCTATCTATCTATCTATCTATCTATCTATCTATCTATCTATCTATCTATCTATCTATCTATCTATCTATCTATCTATCTATCTATCTATCTATCTATCTATCTATCTATGCCCACCACCACCCCCTTCACTTGGAAGGACACTTTCTATCTATCTATCTATCTATCTATCTATCTATCTATCTATCTATCTATCTATCTATCTATCTATCTATCTATCTATCTATCTATCTATCTATCTATCTATCTATCTATCTATCTATCTATCTATAACAATCTGTGATTGTGAATGTTAAACAAAATGACAAAATACAAAAAAAGCATAACAATCAGCAATCAATCAATGTCTACAACATAACAAATGAGACAAATTATCTGCACAAGTAAAACATCGCTTCAGAAGGCCTTTATTAACCCCCCGGAGCCGTGTGGAGCAGTTATATGATGGATACATGCTGCACTATCTATCTATCTATCTATCTATCTATCTATCTATCTATCTATCTATCTATCTATCTATCTATCTATCTATCTATCTATCTATCTATCTATCTATCTATCTATCTATCTATCTATCTATCTATCTATCTATCTATCTATCTATCTATGCCCACCACCACCCCCTTCACTTGGAAGGACACTTTCTATCTATCTATCTATCTATCTATCTATCTATCTATCTATCTATCTATCTATCTATCTATCTATCTATCTATCTATCTATCTATCTATCTATCTATCTATCTATCTATCTATCTATCTATCTATCTATCTATCTATAACAATCTGTGATTGTGAATGTTAAAAAATGACAAAATAGAAAAAAAGCATATTTTACAATATAATATACAATATAATTTATATTATATTATATTATATTATAATTTTACAATATAACAAATGAGACAAATGATCTGCACAAGTAAATACAAAACATGAGGACAAAAAGCATAACAAAATATTGATATATTGATATCTATCTATCTATCTATCTATCTATCTATCTATCTATCTATCTATCTATCTATCTATCTATCTATCTATCTATCTATCTATCTATCTATCTATCTATCTATCTATCTATCTATCTATCTATCTATCTATGCCCACCACCACCCCCTTCACTTGGAAGGACACTTTCTATCTATCTATCTATCTATCTATCTATCTATCTATCTATCTATCTATCTATCTATCTATCTATCTATCTATCTATCTATCTATCTATCTATCTATCTATCTATCTATCTATCTATCTATCTATCTATCTATCTATGCCCACCACCACCCCCTTCACTTGGAAGTTCACTTTCTATCTATCTATCTATCTATCTATCTATCTATCTATCTATCTATCTATCTATCTATCTATCTATCTATCTATCTATCTATCTATCTATCTATCTATCTATCTATCTATCTATCTATCTATCTATCTATCTATCTATCTATCTATCTATGCCCACCACCACCCCCTTCACTTGGAAGGACACTTTCTATCTATCTATCTATCTATCTATCTATCTATCTATCTATCTATCTATCTATCTATCTATCTATCTATCTATCTATCTATCTATCTATCTATCTATCTATCTATCTATCTATCTATCTATCTATCTATCTATCTATCTAAACAATCTGTGATTGTGAATGTTAAACAAAATGACAAAATACAAAAAAAGCATAACAATCAGCAATCAATCAATGTCTACAACATAACAAATGAGACAAATTATCTGCACAAGTAAAACATCGCTTCAGAAGGCCTTTATTAACCCCCCGGAGCCGTGTGGAGCAGTTTTATGATGGATACATGCTGCACTATCTATCTATCTATCTATCTATCTATCTATCTATCTATCTATCTATCTATCTATCTATCTATCTATCTATCTATCTATCTATCTATCTATCTATCTATCTATCTATCTATCTATCTATCTATCTATCTATGCCCACCACCACCCCCTTCACTTGGAAGGACACTTTCTATCTATCTATCTATCTATCTATCTATCTATCTATCTATCTATCTATCTATCTATCTATCTATCTATCTATCTATCTATCTATCTATCTATCTATCTATCTATCTATCTATCTATCTATCTATCTATGCCCACCACCACCCCCTTCACTTGGAAGGACACTTTCTATCTATCTATCTATCTATCTATCTATCTATCTATCTATCTATCTATCTATCTATCTATCTATCTATCTATCTATCTATCTATCTATCTATCTATCTATCTATCTATCTATCTATCTATAACAATCTGTGATTGTGAATGTTAAACAAAATGACAAAATACAAAAAAAGCATAACAATCAGCAATCAATCAATGTCTACAACATAACAAATGAGACAAATTATCTGCACAAGTAAAACATCGCTTCAGAAGGCCTTTATTAACCCCCCGGAGCCGTGTGGAGCAGTTATATGATGGATACATGCTGCACTATCTATCTATCTATCTATCTATCTATCTATCTATCTATCTATCTATCTATCTATCTATCTATCTATCTATCTATCTATCTATCTATCTATCTATCTATCTATCTATCTATCTATCTATGCCCACCACCACCCCCTTCACTTGGAAGGACACTTTCTATCTATCTATCTATCTATCTATCTATCTATCTATCTATCTATCTATCTATCTATCTATCTATCTATCTATCTATCTATCTATCTATCTATCTATCTATCTATCTATCTATCTATCTATCTATCTATAACAATCTGTGATTGTGAATGTTAAAAAATGACAAAATAGAAAAAAAGCATATTTTACAATATAATATACAATATAATTTATATTATATTATATTATATTATAATTTTACAATATAACAAATGAGACAAATGATCTGCACAAGTAAATACAAAACATGAGGACAAAAAGCATAACAAAATATTGATATATTGATATCTATCTATCTATCTATCTATCTATCTATCTATCTATCTATCTATCTATCTATCTATCTATCTATCTATCTATCTATCTATCTATCTATCTATCTATCTATCTATCTATCTATCTATCTATCTATGCCCACCACCACCCCCTTCACTTGGAAGGACACTTTCTATCTATCTATCTATCTATCTATCTATCTATCTATCTATCTATCTATCTATCTATCTATCTATCTATCTATCTATCTATCTATCTATCTATCTATCTATCTATCTATCTATCTATCTATGCCCACCACCACCCCCTTCACTTGGAAGTTCACTTTCTATCTATCTATCTATCTATCTATCTATCTATCTATCTATCTATCTATCTATCTATCTATCTATCTATCTATCTATCTATCTATCTATCTATCTATCTATCTATCTATCTATCTATCTATCTATCTATCTATCTATCTATCTATGCCCACCACCACCCCCTTCACTTGGAAGGACACTTTCTATCTATCTATCTATCTATCTATCTATCTATCTATCTATCTATCTATCTATCTATCTATCTATCTATCTATCTATCTATCTATCTATCTATCTATCTATCTATCTATCTATCTATCTATCTATCTAAACAATCTGTGATTGTGAATGTTAAACAAAATGACAAAATACAAAAAAAGCATAACAATCAGCAATCAATCAATGTCTACAACATAACAAATGAGACAAATTATCTGCACAAGTAAAACATCGCTTCAGAAGGCCTTTATTAACCCCCCGGAGCCGTGTGGAGCAGTTTTATGATGGATACATGCTGCACTATCTATCTATCTATCTATCTATCTATCTATCTATCTATCTATCTATCTATCTATCTATCTATCTATCTATCTATCTATCTATCTATCTATCTATCTATCTATCTATCTATCTATCTATCTATAACAATCTGTGATTGTGAATGTTAAACAAAATGACAAAATACAAAAAAAGCATAACAATCAGCAATCAATCAATGTCTACAACATAACAAATGAGACAAATTATCTGCACAAGTAAAACATCGCTTCAGAAGGCCTTTATTAACCCCCCGGAGCCGTGTGGAGCAGTTTTATGATGGATACATGCTGCACTATCTATCTATCTATCTATCTATCTATCTATCTATCTATCTATCTATCTATCTATCTATCTATCTATCTATCTATCTATCTATAACAATCTGTGATTGTGAATGTTAAACAAAATGACAAAATACAAAAAAAGCATAACAATCAGCAATCAATCAATGTCTACAACATAACAAATGAGACAAATTATCTGCACAAGTAAAACATCGCTTCAGAAGGCCTTTATTAACCCCCCGGAGCCGTGTGGAGCAGTTTTATGATGGATACATGCTGCACTATCTATCTATCTATCTATCTATCTATCTATCTATCTATCTATCTATCTATCTATCTATCTATCTATCTATCTATCTATCTATCTATATATCTATATATCTATCTATCTATCTATGCCCAACACCACCCCCTTCACTTGGAAGGACACTTTCTATCTATCTATCTATCTATCTATCTATCTATCTATCTATCTATCTATCTATCTATCTATCTATCTATCTATCTATCTATCTATCTATCTATCTATCTATCTATCTATCTATCTATCTATGCCCACCACCACCCCCTTCACTTGGAAGGACACTTTCTATCTATCTATCTATCTATCTATCTATCTATCTATCTATCTATCTATCTATCTATCTATCTATCTATCTATCTATCTATCTATCTATCTATCTATCTATCTATCTATCTATCTATGCCCACCACCACCCCCTTCACTTGGAAGGACACTTTCTATCTATCTATCTATCTATCTATCTATCTATCTATCTATCTATCTATCTATCTATCTATCTATCTATCTATCTATCTATCTATCTATCTATCTATCTATCTATCTATCTATCTATCTATATATCTATCTATAACAATCTGTGATTGTGAATGTTAAACAAAATGACAAAATACAAAAAAAGCATAACAATCAGCAATCAATCAATGTCTACAACATAACAAATGAGACAAATGATCTGCACAAGTAAAACATCGCTTTAGAAGGCCTTTATTAACCCCCCGGAGCCGTGTGGAGCAGTTATATGATGAATACATGCTGCACTATCTATCTATCTATCTATCTATCTATCTATCTATCTATCTATCTATCTATCTATCTATCTATCTATCTATCTATCTATCTATCTATCTATCTATCTATGCCCACCACCACCCCCTATGCCACCACCACCCCCTTCACTTGGAAGGACACTTTCTATCTATCTATCTATTTATCTATCTATCTATCTATCTATCTATCTATCTATCTATCTATCTATCTATCTATCTATCTATCTATCTATCTATCTATCTATCTATCTATCTATCTATCTATCTATCTATCTATAACAATCTGTGATTGTGAATGTTAAAAAAGCATATTTTACAATATAATACACAATATAATTTATATTATATTATATTATATTATAATTTTACAATATAACAAATGAGAAAAATGATCTGCACAAGTAAATACAAAACATGAGGACAAAAAGCATAACAAAATATTGATATCTATCTATCTATCTATCTATCTATCTATCTATCTATCTATCTATCTATCTATCTATCTATCTATCTATCTATCTATCTATCTATCTATCTATCTATCTAAACAATCTGTGATTGTGAATGTTAAACAAAATGACAAAATACAAAAAAGCATAACAATCAGCAATCAATCAATGAGACAAATGATCTGCACAAGTAAATAAAAAACATGAGGACAAAAAAAGCATAACAAAATATTGATATATTGAGAGTTAGATCTATCTATCTATCTATCTATCTATCTATCTATCTATCTATCTATCTATCTATCTATCTATCTATCTATCTATCTATCTATCTATCTATCTATCTATCTATCTATCTATCTATCTATCTATCTATAACAATCTGTGATTGTGAATGTTAAAAAATGACAAAATAGAAAAAAAGCATATTTTACAATATAATATACAATATAATTTATATTATATTATATTATATTATAATTTTACAATATAACAAATGAGACAAATGATCTGCACAAGTAAATACAAAACATGAGGACAAAAAGCATAACAAAATATTGATATATTGATATCTATCTATCTATCTATCTATCTATCTATCTATCTATCTATCTATCTATCTATCTATCTATCTATCTATCTATCTATCTATCTATCTATCTATAACAATCTGTGATTGTGAATGTTAAAAAAGCATATTTTACAATATAATACACAATATAATTTATATTATATTATATTATATTATAATTTTACAATATAACAAATGAGAAAAATGATCTGCACAAGTAAATACAAAACATGAGGACAAAAAGCATAACAAAATATTGATATCTATCTATCTATCTATCTATCTATCTATCTATCTATCTATCTATCTATCTATCTATCTATCTATCTATCTATCTATCTATCTATCTATCTATCTATCTATCTATCTATCTATCTATCTATCTATCTATCTAAACAATCTGTGATTGTGAATGTTAAACAAAATGACAAAATACAAAAAAGCATAACAATCAGCAATCAATCAATGAGACAAATGATCTGCACAAGTAAATAAAAAACATGAGGACAAAAAAAGCATAACAAAATATTGATATATTGAGAGTTAGATCTATCTATCTATCTATCTATCTATCTATCTATCTATCTATCTATCTATCTATCTATCTATCTATCTATCTATCTATCTATCTATCTATCTATAACAATCTGTGATTGTGAATGTTAAAAAATGACAAAATAGAAAAAAAGCATATTTTACAATATAATATACAATATAATTTATATTATATTATATTATATTATAATTTTACAATATAACAAATGAGACAAATGATCTGCACAAGTAAATACAAAACATGAGGACAAAAAGCATAACAAAATATTGATATATTGATATCTATCTATCTATCTATCTATCTATCTATCTATCTATCTATCTATCTATCTATCTATCTATCTATCTATCTATCTATCTATCTATCTATCTATCTATCTATCTATCTATCTATCTATCTATCTATCTATCTATGCCCACCACCACCCCCTTCACTTGGAAGGACACTTTCTATCTATCTATCTATCTATCTATCTATCTATCTATCTATCTATCTATCTATCTATCTATCTATCTATCTATCTATCTATCTATCTATCTATCTATCTATCTATCTATCTATCTATCTATCTATCTATCTATCTATCTATGCCCACCACCACCCCCTTCACTTGGAAGGACACTTTCTATCTATCTATCTATCTATCTATCTATCTATCTATCTATCTATCTATCTATCTATCTATCTATCTATCTATCTATCTATCTATCTATCTATCTATCTATCTATCTATCTATCTATCTATCTATCTATCTATCTATCTATGCCCACCACCACCCCCTTCACTTGGAAGGACACTTTCTATCTATCTATCTATCTATCTATCTATCTATCTATCTATCTATCTATCTATCTATCTATCTATCTATCTATCTATCTATCTATCTATCTATCTATCTATCTATCTATCTATCTATCTATCTATAACAATCTGTGATTGTGAATGTTAAACAAAATGACAAAATACAAAAAAAGCATAACAATCAGCAATCAATCAATGTCTACAACATAACAAATGAGACAAATTATCTGCACAAGTAAAACATCGCTTCAGAAGGCCTTTATTAACCCCCCGGAGCCGTGTGGAGCAGTTATATGATGGATACATGCTGCACTATCTATCTATCTATCTATCTATCTATCTATCTATCTATCTATCTATCTATCTATCTATCTATCTATCTATCTATCTATCTATCTATCTATCTATCTATCTATGCCCACCACCACCCCCTTCACTTGGAAGGACACTTTCTATCTATCTATCTATCTATCTATCTATCTATCTATCTATCTATCTATCTATCTATCTATCTATCTATCTATCTATCTATCTATCTATCTATCTATCTATCTATCTATCTATAACAATCTGTGATTGTGAATGTTAAAAAATGACAAAATAGAAAAAAAGCATATTTTACAATATAATATACAATATAATTTATATTATATTATATTATATTATAATTTTACAATATAACAAATGAGACAAATGATCTGCACAAGTAAATACAAAACATGAGGACAAAAAGCATAACAAAATATTGATATATTGATATCTATCTATCTATCTATCTATCTATCTATCTATCTATCTATCTATCTATCTATCTATCTATCTATCTATCTATCTATCTATCTATCTATCTATCTATCTATCTATCTATCTATGCCCACCACCACCCCCTTCACTTGGAAGGACACTTTCTATCTATCTATCTATCTATCTATCTATCTATCTATCTATCTATCTATCTATCTATCTATCTATCTATCTATCTATCTATCTATCTATCTATCTATCTATCTATCTATCTATCTATCTATCTATCTATCTATCTATCTATCTATGCCCACCACCACCCCCTTCACTTGGAAGGACACTTTCTATCTATCTATCTATCTATCTATCTATCTATCTATCTATCTATCTATCTATCTATCTATCTATCTATCTATCTATCTATCTATCTATCTATCTATCTATCTATCTATCTATCTATCTATCTATCTATGCCCACCACCACCCCCTTCACTTGGAAGGACACTTTCTATCTATCTATCTATCTATCTATCTATCTATCTATCTATCTATCTATCTATCTATCTATCTATCTATCTATCTATCTATCTATGCCCACCACCACCCCCTTCACTTGGAAGGACACTTTCTATCTATCTATCTATCTATCTATCTATCTATCTATCTATCTATCTATCTATCTATCTATCTATCTATCTATCTATCTATCTATCTATCTATCTATCTATCTATCTATAACAATCTGTGATTGTGAATGTTAAACAAAATGACAAAATACAAAAAAAGCATAACAATCAGCAATCAATCAATGTCTACAACATAACAAATGAGACAAATTATCTGCACAAGTAAAACATCGCTTCAGAAGGCCTTTATTAACCCCCCGGAGCCGTGTGGAGCAGTTATATGATGGATACATGCTGCACTATCTATCTATCTATCTATCTATCTATCTATCTATCTATCTATCTATCTATCTATCTATCTATCTATCTATCTATCTATCTATCTATCTATCTATCTATCTATCTATCTATCTATCTATCTATGCCCACCACCACCCCCTTCACTTGGAAGGACACTTTCTATCTATCTATCTATCTATCTATCTATCTATCTATCTATAACAATCTGTGATTGTGAATGTTAAAAAATGACAAAATAGAAAAAAAGCATATTTTACAATATAATATACAATATAATTTATATTATATTATATTATATTATAATTTTACAATATAACAAATGAGACAAATGATCTGCACAAGTAAATACAAAACATGAGGACAAAAAGCATAACAAAATATTGATATATTGATATCTATCTATCTATCTATCTATCTATCTATCTATCTATCTATCTATCTATCTATCTATCTATCTATCTATCTATCTATCTATCTATCTATCTATCTATGCCCACCACCACCCCCTTCACTTGGAAGGACACTTTCTATCTATCTATCTATCTATCTATCTATCTATCTATCTATCTATCTATCTATCTATCTATCTATCTATCTATCTATCTATCTATCTATCTATCTATCTATCTATCTATCTATCTATCTATCTATGCCCACCACCACCCCCTTCACTTGGAAGTTCACTTTCTATCTATCTATCTATCTATCTATCTATCTATCTATCTATCTATCTATCTATCTATCTATCTATCTATCTATCTATCTATCTATCTATCTATCTATCTATGCCCACCACCACCCCCTTCACTTGGAAGGACACTTTCTATCTATCTATCTATCTATCTATCTATCTATCTATCTATCTATCTATCTATCTATCTATCTATCTATCTATCTATCTATCTATCTATCTATCTATCTATCTATCTATCTATCTATCTATCTAAACAATCTGTGATTGTGAATGTTAAACAAAATGACAAAATACAAAAAAAGCATAACAATCAGCAATCAATCAATGTCTACAACATAACAAATGAGACAAATTATCTGCACAAGTAAAACATCGCTTCAGAAGGCCTTTATTAACCCCCCGGAGCCGTGTGGAGCAGTTTTATGATGGATACATGCTGCACTATCTATCTATCTATCTATCTATCTATCTATCTATCTATCTATCTATCTATCTATCTATCTATCTATCTATCTATCTATCTATCTATCTATCTATCTATCTATCTATCTAAACAATCTGTGATTGTGAATGTTAAACAAAATGACAAAATACAAAAAAAGCATAACAATCAGCAATCAATCAATGTCTACAACATAACAAATGAGACAAATTATCTGCACAAGTAAAACATCGCTTCAGAAGGCCTTTATTAACCCCCCGGAGCCGTGTGGAGCAGTTTTATGATGGATACATGCTGCACTATCTATCTATCTATCTATCTATCTATCTATCTATCTATCTATCTATCTATCTATCTATCTATCTATCTATCTATCTATCTATCTATAACAATCTGTGATTGTGAATGTTAAACAAAATGACAAAATACAAAAAAAGCATAACAATCAGCAATCAATCAATGTCTACAACATAACAAATGAGACAAATTATCTGCACAAGTAAAACATCGCTTCAGAAGGCCTTTATTAACCCCCCGGAGCCGTGTGGAGCAGTTTTATGATGGATACATGCTGCACTATCTATCTATCTATCTATCTATCTATCTATCTATCTATCTATCTATCTATCTATCTATCTATCTATCTATCTATCTATCTATCTATCTATCTATCTATCTATCTATCTATCTATCTATCTATCTATAACAATCTGTGATTGTGAATGTTAAACAAAATGACAAAATACAAAAAAAGCATAACAATCAGCAATCAATCAATGTCTACAACATAACAAATGAGACAAATTATCTGCACAAGTAAAACATCGCTTCAGAAGGCCTTTATTAACCCCCCGGAGCCGTGTGGAGCAGTTTTATGATGGATACATGCTGCACTATCTATCTATCTATCTATCTATCTATCTATCTATCTATCTATCTATCTATCTATCTATCTATCTATCTATCTATCTATCTATCTATCTATATATCTATATATCTATCTATCTATCTATCTATGCCCAACACCACCCCCTTCACTTGGAAGGACACTTTCTATCTATCTATCTATCTATCTATCTATCTATCTATCTATCTATCTATCTATCTATCTATCTATCTATCTATCTATCTATCTATCTATCTATCTATCTATCTATCTATCTATCTATCTATCTATCTATCTATGCCCACCACCACCCCCTTCACTTGGAAGGACACTTTCTATCTATCTATCTATCTATCTATCTATCTATCTATCTATCTATCTATCTATCTATCTATCTATCTATCTATCTATCTATCTATCTATCTATCTATCTATCTATCTATCTATCTATCTATCTATCTATCTATGCCCACCACCACCCCCTTCACTTGGAAGGACACTTTCTATCTATCTATCTATCTATCTATCTATCTATCTATCTATCTATCTATCTATCTATCTATCTATCTATCTATCTATCTATCTATCTATCTATCTATCTATCTATCTATCTATCTATCTATCTATCTATCTATCTATCTATCTATCTATATATCTATCTATAACAATCTGTGATTGTGAATGTTAAACAAAATGACAAAATACAAAAAAAGCATAACAATCAGCAATCAATCAATGTCTACAACATAACAAATGAGACAAATGATCTGCACAAGTAAAACATCGCTTTAGAAGGCCTTTATTAACCCCCCGGAGCCGTGTGGAGCAGTTATATGATGAATACATGCTGCACTATCTATCTATCTATCTATCTATCTATCTATCTATCTATCTATCTATCTATCTATCTATCTATCTATCTATCTATCTATCTATCTATCTATCTATCTATCTATCTATCTATCTATCTATCTATGCCCACCACCACCCCCTATGCCACCACCACCCCCTTCACTTGGAAGGACACTTTCTATCTATCTATCTATTTATCTATCTATCTATCTATCTATCTATCTATCTATCTATCTATCTATCTATCTATCTATCTATCTATCTATCTATCTATCTATCTATAACAATCTGTGATTGTGAATGTTAAAAAAGCATATTTTACAATATAATACACAATATAATTTATATTATATTATATTATATTATAATTTTACAATATAACAAATGAGAAAAATGATCTGCACAAGTAAATACAAAACATGAGGACAAAAAGCATAACAAAATATTGATATCTATCTATCTATCTATCTATCTATCTATCTATCTATCTATCTATCTATCTATCTATCTATCTATCTATCTATCTATCTATCTATCTATCTATCTATCTATCTATCTAAACAATCTGTGATTGTGAATGTTAAACAAAATGACAAAATACAAAAAAGCATAACAATCAGCAATCAATCAATGAGACAAATGATCTGCACAAGTAAATAAAAAACATGAGGACAAAAAAAGCATAACAAAATATTGATATATTGAGAGTTAGATCTATCTATCTATCTATCTATCTATCTATCTATCTATCTATCTATCTATCTATCTATCTATCTATCTATCTATCTATCTATCTATCTATCTATCTATCTATCTATCTATCTATCTATCTATCTATCTATCTATCTATCTATAACAATCTGTGATTGTGAATGTTAAAAAATGACAAAATAGAAAAAAAGCATATTTTACAATATAATATACAATATAATTTATATTATATTATATTATATTATAATTTTACAATATAACAAATGAGACAAATGATCTGCACAAGTAAATACAAAACATGAGGACAAAAAGCATAACAAAATATTGATATATTGATATCTATCTATCTATCTATCTATCTATCTATCTATCTATCTATCTATCTATCTATCTATCTATCTATCTATCTATCTATCTATCTATCTATCTATCTATCTATCTATCTATCTATCTATCTATCTATGCCCACCACCACCCCCTTCACTTGGAAGGACACTTTCTATCTATCTATCTATCTATCTATCTATCTATCTATCTATCTATCTATCTATCTATCTATCTATCTATCTATCTATCTATCTATCTATCTATCTATCTATCTATCTATCTATCTATCTATCTATCTATCTATCTATCTATCTATCTATGCCCACCACCACCCCCTTCACTTGGAAGGACACTTTCTATCTATCTATCTATCTATCTATCTATCTATCTATCTATCTATCTATCTATCTATCTATCTATCTATCTATCTATCTATCTATCTATCTATCTATCTATCTATCTATCTATCTATCTATCTATCTATCTATCTATCTATCTATCTATCTATCTATCTATGCCCACCACCACCCCCTTCACTTGGAAGGACACTTTCTATCTATCTATCTATCTATCTATCTATCTATCTATCTATCTATCTATCTATCTATCTATCTATCTATCTATCTATCTATCTATCTATCTATCTATCTATCTATCTATCTATCTATCTATCTATCTATCTATCTATCTATCTATCTATCTATCTATAACAATCTGTGATTGTGAATGTTAAACAAAATGACAAAATACAAAAAAAGCATAACAATCAGCAATCAATCAATGTCTACAACATAACAAATGAGACAAATTATCTGCACAAGTAAAACATCGCTTCAGAAGGCCTTTATTAACCCCCCGGAGCCGTGTGGAGCAGTTATATGATGGATACATGCTGCACTATCTATCTATCTATCTATCTATCTATCTATCTATCTATCTATCTATCTATCTATCTATCTATCTATCTATCTATCTATCTATCTATCTATCTATCTATCTATCTATCTATCTATCTATCTATCTATCTATGCCCACCACCACCCCCTTCACTTGGAAGGACACTTTCTATCTATCTATCTATCTATCTATCTATCTATCTATCTATCTATCTATCTATCTATCTATCTATCTATCTATCTATCTATCTATCTATCTATCTATCTATCTATCTATCTATCTATCTATCTATCTATCTATCTATCTATAACAATCTGTGATTGTGAATGTTAAAAAATGACAAAATAGAAAAAAAGCATATTTTACAATATAATATACAATATAATTTATATTATATTATATTATATTATAATTTTACAATATAACAAATGAGACAAATGATCTGCACAAGTAAATACAAAACATGAGGACAAAAAGCATAACAAAATATTGATATATTGATATCTATCTATCTATCTATCTATCTATCTATCTATCTATCTATCTATCTATCTATCTATCTATCTATCTATCTATCTATCTATCTATCTATCTATCTATCTATCTATCTATCTATGCCCACCACCACCCCCTTCACTTGGAAGGACACTTTCTATCTATCTATCTATCTATCTATCTATCTATCTATCTATCTATCTATCTATCTATCTATCTATCTATCTATCTATCTATCTATCTATCTATCTATCTATCTATCTATCTATCTATCTATCTATCTATCTATCTATGCCCACCACCACCCCCTTCACTTGGAAGGACACTTTCTATCTATCTATCTATCTATCTATCTATCTATCTATCTATCTATCTATCTATCTATCTATCTATCTATCTATCTATCTATCTATCTATCTATCTATCTATCTATCTATCTATAACAATCTGTGATTGTGAATGTTAAACAAAATGACAAAATACAAAAAAAGCATAACAAATCAGCAATCAATCAATGTCTACAACATAACAAATGAGACAAATTATCTGCACAAGTAAAACATCGCTTCAGAAGGCCTTTATTAACCCCCCGGAGCCGTGTGGAGCAGTTATATGATGGATACATGCTGCACTATCTATCTATCTATCTATCTATCTATCTATCTATCTATCTATCTATCTATCTATCTATCTATCTATCTATCTATCTATCTATCTATCTATCTATCTATCTATCTATCTATCTATCTATCTATCTATAACAATCTGTGATTGTGAATGTTAAACAAAATGACAAAATACAAAAAAAGCATAACAATCAGCAATCAATCAATGTCTACAACATAACAAATGAGACAAATTATCTGCACAAGTAAAACATCGCTTCAGAAGGCCTTTATTAACCCCCCGGAGACGTGTGGAGCAGTTATATGATGGATACATGCTGCACTATCTATCTATCTATCTATCTATCTATCTATCTATCTATCTATCTATCTATCTATCTATCTATCTATCTATCTATCTATCTATAACAATCTGTGATTGTGAATGTTAAACAAAATGACAAAATACAAAAAAAGCATAACAATCAGCAATCAATCAATGTCTACAACATAACAAATGAGACAAATTATCTGCACAAGTAAAACATCGCTTCAGAAGGCCTTTATTAACCCCCCGGAGCCGCGTGGAGCAGTTATATGATGGATACATGCTGCACTATCTATCTATCTATCTATCTATCTATCTATCTATCTATCTATCTATCTATCTATCTATCTATCTATCTATCTATCTATCTATCTATCTATCTATCTATCTATCTATCTATCTATGCCCACCACCACCCCCTATGCCACCACCACCCCCTTCACTTGGAAGGACACTTTCTATCTATCTATCTATCTATCTATTTATCTATCTATCTATCTATCTATCTATCTATCTATCTATCTATCTATCTATCTATCTATCTATCTATCTATCTATCTATCTATCTATAACAATCTGTGATTGTGAATGTTAAAAAAGCATATTTTACAATATAATACACAATATAATTTATATTATATTATATTATATTATAATTTTACAATATAACAAATGAGAAAAATGATCTGCACAAGTAAATACAAAACATGAGGACAAAAAGCATAACAAAATATTGATATCTATCTATCTATCTATCTATCTATCTATCTATCTATCTATCTATCTATCTATCTATCTATCTATCTATCTATCTATCTATCTATCTATCTATCTATCTATCTATCTATCTATCTATCTATCTATCTATCTATCTATCTAAACAATCTGTGATTGTGAATGTTAAACAAAATGACAAAATACAAAAAAGCATAACAATCAGCAATCAATCAATGAGACAAATGATCTGCACAAGTAAATAAAAAACATGAGGACAAAAAAAGCATAACAAAATATTGATATATTGAGAGTTAGATCTATCTATCTATCTATCTATCTATCTATCTATCTATCTATCTATCTATCTATCTATCTATCTATCTATCTATCTATCTATCTATCTATCTATCTATCTATCTATCTATCTATCTATCTATCTATAACAATCTGTGATTGTGAATGTTAAAAAATGACAAAATAGAAAAAAAGCATATTTTACAATATAATATACAATATAATTTATATTATATTATATTATATTATAATTTTACAATATAACAAATGAGACAAATGATCTGCACAAGTAAATACAAAACATGAGGACAAAAAGCATAACAAAATATTGATATATTGATATCTATCTATCTATCTATCTATCTATCTATCTATCTATCTATCTATCTATCTATCTATCTATCTATCTATCTATCTATCTATCTATCTATCTATCTATCTATCTATCTATCTATCTATCTATCTATCTATCTATGCCCACCACCACCCCCTTCACTTGGAAGGACACTTTCTATCTATCTATCTATCTATCTATCTATCTATCTATCTATCTATCTATCTATCTATCTATCTATCTATCTATCTATCTATCTATCTATCTATCTATCTATCTATCTATCTATCTATCTATCTATCTATCTATCTATCTATCTATCTATCTATCTATCTATCTATCTATGCCCACCACCACCCCCTTCACTTGGAAGGACACTTTCTATCTATCTATCTATCTATCTATCTATCTATCTATCTATCTATCTATCTATCTATCTATCTATCTATCTATCTATCTATCTATCTATCTATCTATCTATCTATCTATCTATCTATCTATAACAATCTGTGATTGTGAATGTTAAACAAAATGACAAAATACAAAAAAAGCATAACAAATCAGCAATCAATCAATGTCTACAACATAACAAATGAGACAAATTATCTGCACAAGTAAAACATCGCTTCAGAAGGCCTTTATTAACCCCTCGGAGCCGTGTGGAGCAGTTATATGATGGATACATGCTGCACTATCTATCTATCTATCTATCTATCTATCTATCTATCTATCTATCTATCTATCTATCTATCTATCTATCTATCTATCTATCTATCTATCTATCTATCTATAACAATCTGTGATTGTGAATGTTAAACAAAATGACAAAATACAAAAAAAGCATAACAATCAGCAATCAATCAATGTCTACAACATAACAAATGAGACAAATTATCTGCACAAGTAAAACATCGCTTCAGAAGGCCTTTATTAACCCCCCGGAGCCGCGTGGAGCAGTTATATGATGGATACATGCTGCACTATCTATCTATCTATCTATCTATCTATCTATCTATCTATCTATCTATCTATCTATCTATCTATCTATCTATCTATCTATCTATCTATCTATCTATCTATCTATCTATCTATCTATCTATCTATAACAATCTGTGATTGTGAATGTTAAACAAAATGACAAAATACAAAAAAAGCATAACAATCAGCAATCAATCAATGTCTACAACATAACAAATGAGACAAATTATCTGCACAAGTAAAACATCGCTTCAGAAGGCCTTTATTAACCCCCCGGAGCCGTGTGGAGCAGTTTTATGATGGATACATGCTGCACTATCTATCTATCTATCTATCTATCTATCTATCTATCTATCTATCTATCTATCTATCTATCTATCTATCTATCTATCTATCTATCTATCTATCTATCTATCTATCTATCTATCTATCTATCTATCTATCTATGCCCAACACCACCCCCTTCACTTGGAAGGACACTTTCTATCTATCTATCTATCTATCTATCTATCTATCTATCTATCTATCTATCTATCTATCTATCTATCTATCTATCTATCTATCTATCTATCTATCTATCTATCTATCTATCTATCTATCTATCTATCTATCTATCTATCTATCTATCTATGCCCACCACCACCCCCTTCACTTGGAAGGACACTTTCTATCTATCTATCTATCTATCTATCTATCTATCTATCTATCTATCTATCTATCTATCTATCTATCTATCTATCTATCTATCTATCTATCTATCTATCTATCTATCTATCTATCTATCTATCTATCTATCTATAACAATCTGTGATTGTGAATGTTAAACAAAATGACAAAATACAAAAAAAGCATAACAATCAGCAATCAATCAATGTCTACAACATAACAAATGAGACAAATTATCTGCACAAGTAAAACATCGCTTCAGAAGGCCTTTATTAACCCCCCGGAGCCGTGTGGAGCAGTTTTATGATGGATACATGCTGCACTATCTATCTATCTATCTATCTATCTATCTATCTATCTATCTATCTATCTATCTATCTATCTATCTATCTATCTATCTATCTATCTATCTATCTATTTATCTATCTATCTATCTATAACAATCTGTGATTGTGAATGTTAAACAAAATGACAAAATACAAAAAAAGCATAACAATCAGCAATCAATCAATGTCTACAACATAACAAATGAGACAAATTATCTGCACAAGTAAAACATCGCTTCAGAAGGCCTTTATTAACCCCCCGGAGCCGTGTGGAGCAGTTTTATGATGGATACATGCTGCACTATCTATCTATCTATCTATCTATCTATCTATCTATCTATCTATCTATCTATCTATCTATCTATCTATCTATCTATCTATCTATCTATCTATCTATCTATCTATCTATCTATCTATCTATCTATCTATCTATCTATCTATCTATAACAATCTGTGATTGTGAATGTTAAACAAAATGACAAAATACAAAAAAAGCATAACAATCAGCAATCAATCAATGTCTACAACATAACAAATGAGACAAATTATCTGCACAAGTAAAACATCGCTTCAGAAGGCCTTTATTAACCCCCCGGAGCCGTGTGGAGCAGTTTTATGATGGATACATGCTGCACTATCTATCTATCTATCTATCTATCTATCTATCTATCTATCTATCTATCTATCTATCTATCTATCTATCTATCTATCTATCTATCTATCTATCTATCTATCTATCTATCTATCTATCTATCTATCTATCTATAACAATCTGTGATTGTGAATGTTAAACAAAATGACAAAATACAAAAAAAGCATAACAATCAGCAATCAATCAATGTCTACAACATAACAAATGAGACAAATTATCTGCACAAGTAAAACATCGCTTCAGAAGGCCTTTATTAACCCCCCGGAGCCGTGTGGAGCAGTTTTATGATGGATACATGCTGCACTATCTATCTATCTATCTATCTATCTATCTATCTATCTATCTATCTATCTATCTATCTATCTATCTATCTATCTATCTATCTATCTATCTATCTATTTATCTATCTATCTATCTATCTATCTATCTATCTATCTAAACAATCTGTGATTGTGAATGTTAAACAAAATGACAAAATACAAAAAAAGCATAACAATCAGCAATCAATCAAATGAGACAAATGATCTGCACAAGTAAATAAAAAACATGAGGACAAAAAAAGCATAACAAAATATTGATATATTGAGAGTTAGATCTATCTATCTATCTATCTATCTATCTATCTATCTATCTATCTATCTATCTATCTATCTATCTATCTATCTATCTATCTATCTATCTATCTATCTATCTATCTATCTATCTATCTATCTATCTATCTATAACAATCTGTGATTGTGAATGTTAAACAAAATGACAAAATACAAAAAAAGCATAACAAATCAGCAATCAATCAATGTCTACAACATAACAAATGAGACAAATTATCTGCACAAGTAAAACATCGCTTCAGAAGGCCTTTATTAACCCCTCGGAGCCGTGTGGAGCAGTTATATGATGGATACATGCTGCACTATCTATCTATCTATCTATCTATCTATCTATCTATCTATCTATCTATCTATCTATCTATCTATCTATCTATCTATCTATCTATCTATCTATAACAATCTGTGATTGTGAATGTTAAACAAAATGACAAAATACAAAAAAAGCATAACAATCAGCAATCAATCAATGTCTACAACATAACAAATGAGACAAATTATCTGCACAAGTAAAACATCGCTTCAGAAGGCCTTTATTAACCCCCCGGAGCCGCGTGGAGCAGTTATATGATGGATACATGCTGCACTATCTATCTATCTATCTATCTATCTATCTATCTATCTATCTATCTATCTATCTATCTATCTATCTATCTATCTATCTATCTATCTATCTATCTATCTATCTATCTATCTATCTATAACAATCTGTGATTGTGAATGTTAAACAAAATGACAAAATACAAAAAAAGCATAACAATCAGCAATCAATCAATGTCTACAACATAACAAATGAGACAAATTATCTGCACAAGTAAAACATCGCTTCAGAAGGCCTTTATTAACCCCCCGGAGCCGTGTGGAGCAGTTTTATGATGGATACATGCTGCACTATCTATCTATCTATCTATCTATCTATCTATCTATCTATCTATCTATCTATCTATCTATCTATCTATCTATCTATCTATCTATCTATCTATCTATCTATCTATCTATCTATCTATCTATCTATCTATCTATCTATCTATCTATCTATCTATCTATCTATCTATGCCCAACACCACCCCCTTCACTTGGAAGGACACTTTCTATCTATCTATCTATCTATCTATCTATCTATCTATCTATCTATCTATCTATCTATCTATCTATCTATCTATCTATCTATCTATCTATCTATCTATCTATCTATCTATCTATCTATGCCCACCACCACCCCCTTCACTTGGAAGGACACTTTCTATCTATCTATCTATCTATCTATCTATCTATCTATCTATCTATCTATCTATCTATCTATCTATCTATCTATCTATCTATCTATCTATCTATCTATCTATCTATCTATCTATCTATCTATCTATCTATCTATCTATAACAATCTGTGATTGTGAATGTTAAACAAAATGACAAAATACAAAAAAAGCATAACAATCAGCAATCAATCAATGTCTACAACATAACAAATGAGACAAATTATCTGCACAAGTAAAACATCGCTTCAGAAGGCCTTTATTAACCCCCCGGAGCCGTGTGGAGCAGTTTTATGATGGATACATGCTGCACTATCTATCTATCTATCTATCTATCTATCTATCTATCTATCTATCTATCTATCTATCTATCTATCTATCTATCTATCTATCTATCTATCTATCTATCTATTTATCTATCTATCTATCTATCTATCTATCTATCTAAACAATCTGTGATTGTGAATGTTAAACAAAATGACAAAATACAAAAAAAGCATAACAATCAGCAATCAATCAAATGAGACAAATGATCTGCACAAGTAAATAAAAAACATGAGGACAAAAAAAGCATAACAAAATATTGATATATTGAGAGTTAGATCTATCTATCTATCTATCTATCTATCTATCTATCTATCTATCTATCTATCTATCTATCTATCTATCTATCTATCTATCTATCTATCTATCTATCTATCTATCTATCTATCTATCTATCTATCTATCTATCTATCTATCTATCTATGCCCACCACCACCCCCTTCACTTGGAAGGACACTTTCTATCTATCTATCTATCTATCTATCTATCTATCTATCTATCTATCTATCTATCTATCTATCTATCTATCTATCTATCTATCTATCTATCTATCTATCTATCTATCTATCTATAACAATCTGTGATTGTGAATGTTAAACAAAATGACAAAATACAAAAAAAGCATAACAATCAGCAATCAATCAATGTCTACAACATAACAAATGAGACAAATTATCTGCACAAGTAAAACATCGCTTCAGAAGGCCTTTATTAACCCCCCGGAGCCGTGTGGAGCAGTTATATGATGGATACATGCTGCACTATCTATCTATCTATCTATCTATCTATCTATCTATCTATCTATCTATCTATCTATCTATCTATCTATCTATCTATCTATCTATCTATCTATCTATCTATCTATCTATCTATCTATCTATGCCCACCACCACCCCCTTCACTTGGAAGGACACTTTCTATCTATCTATCTATCTATCTATCTATCTATCTATCTATCTATCTATCTATCTATCTATCTATCTATCTATCTATCTATCTATCTATCTATCTATCTATCTATCTATCTATCTATCTATCTATCTATGCCCACCACCACCCCCTTCACTTGGAAGGACACTTTCTATCTATCTATCTATCTATCTATCTATCTATCTATCTATCTATCTATCTATCTATCTATCTATCTATCTATCTATCTATCTATCTATCTATCTATCTATCTATCTATCTATCTATCTATCTATCTATCTCTATCTATCTATCTATCATCTATCTATCTATCTATCTATCTATATATCTATCTATAACAATCTGTGATTGTGAATGTTAAACAAAATGACAAAATACAAAAAAAGCATAACAATCAGCAATCAATCAATGTCTACAACATAACAAATGAGACAAATGATCTGCACAAGTAAAACATCGCTTTAGAAGGCCTTTATTAACCCCCCGGAGCCGTGTGGAGCAGTTATATGATGAATACATGCTGCACTATCTATCTATCTATCTATCTATCTATCTATCTATCTATCTATCTATCTATCTATCTATCTATCTATCTATCTATCTATCTATCTATCTATCTATCTATCTATCTATCTATCTATCTATCTATCTATCTATCTATCTATGCCCACCACCACCCCCTATGCCACCACCACCCCCTTCACTTGGAAGGACACTTTCTATCTATCTATCTATCTATCTATCTATCTATCTATCTATCTATCTATCTATCTATCTATCTATCTATCTATCTATCTATCTATCTATCTATCTATCTATCTATCTATCTATCTATCTATAACAATCTGTGATTGTGAATGTTAAAAAAGCATATTTTACAATATAATACACAATATAATTTATATTATATTATATTATATTATAATTTTACAATATAACAAATGAGAAAAATGATCTGCACAAGTAAATACAAAACATGAGGACAAAAAGCATAACAAAATATTGATATCTATCTATCTATCTATCTATCTATCTATCTATCTATCTATCTATCTATCTATCTATCTATCTATCTATCTATCTATCTATCTATCTATCTATCTATCTATCTATCTATCTATCTATCTATCTATCTAAACAATCTGTGATTGTGAATGTTAAACAAAATGACAAAATACAAAAAAGCATAACAATCAGCAATCAATCAATGAGACAAATGATCTGCACAAGTAAATAAAAAACATGAGGACAAAAAAAGCATAACAAAATATTGATATATTGAGAGTTAGATCTATCTATCTATCTATCTATCTATCTATCTATCTATCTATCTATCTATCTATCTATCTATCTATCTATCTATCTATCTATCTATCTATCTATCTATCTATCTATCTATCTATCTATC